>JAGVSQ010004265.1:0-19773 GCA_022683975.1 Rhyacophila evoluta
TTTTTACGAGAATTGTTTGT
The DNA here is from genome assembly GCA_022683975.1 of Rhyacophila evoluta. Taxonomy (NCBI): domain Eukaryota; kingdom Metazoa; phylum Arthropoda; class Insecta; order Trichoptera; family Rhyacophilidae; genus Rhyacophila; species Rhyacophila evoluta. The sequence goes on from JAGVSQ010004265.1 coordinate 21, forward strand.
CAGACAATTACTCAACCTAATAGGCAACCAGTCCTCTGGTCTGTATAATACATAGTAAGATGTAATTATTATAATATATTACTATTTCATAAAAACTAATAATTGGATGACTTGGTAGCGTAGTTGAAGATCAAGGGTTTGATTCCTGTTTATTTGTATTTATATCCGCTCCTGAAGTAGAGAATACTTATATATATCTACAACGTAAAGACTTATTTTTGTTGTTGTCTTTGAAAGAAAATTTACTGCCAGTCAATTACTCCATATTATATTCAACATAACAGTTATGAATATATATAGTGAGTTAAGTATTAAGGTGTTATAAGAGTATAATAAAAGTTAAGCAACTAAGTAGCTGAGGTGCTTAGAATAAGTGCTTGCTCTAGAAGTCACAGATTCAAATTCAGTAGCCATGTAAAACTTTTCATACATGACTTCATAGATACGTACAACAAGCGGATACACCGATCGTTTGATAAATAGTAATCTTCTTAACTAGTTTTAATATTTCGAAGGGTTATATGCTCCACATTTGGAGTACACACGGTTGTAAAAAATATAATATATTTAATCTTTTTTGTTTTAGATTCATGTGTCCTTAATGAACGAATGAACGTTGAGAATAAAAATTTAACGTAAGTACTGAAAGCCCTACGGCAAACTTAAATATAATATTATTTTTCATATCCTCCGGAGTAATGTCTTAATAAAAACTCTACCGTTGGCATTTTGAGTGAAGCGAGCCAGCCTTCAAATGTCAAAATTATGCCTCACGTATTTTTGCAATTACTGTGTCAGGTAGACGCGTTTACTTTAAACTGCTAAACGTGTACAAATGATATTCAAAAAGTTCCTTTGCGTCTTAAAGCGACCCTGTGTTTTAATTAAAATATAAAAACAAAATATTTCCGCTGATCAAATCAATGATAAGCTAACTTATTTAGCTAAATAAGATGAATGCTTAGTTAAAAAAGAAATATTTACTAAAGCCTTTATTAGAGTATTTATGATAATCTGGCGAATTCATTCACCTTTACAGAACTTTTTTATATAAATCTGATTTTATTTTTAACCTGGGAATAGGTTTCAAGGGACACAGTACAAAAACAAATGTGATATTCACATCACAATCTTGGATACGTTCTGTCCAACCATATGTATTTTTAAATATAATTATTTAATTTCCACATTATGTTATTATTACAATTGTTATTATTACAATATATTTAAAATTATACATCAAATAACATAATCATTTAATCATTTACTACTCAACTATAAATATGTCCGTTTACAGTAGTTTCGTTTTTTTTTTTGAAATTCATTCTATTAAATTTTCCCATGCTTGTATGGTTGAAAGTGTTCTACCCTCTAGTTAATCTTTAATATTCAAGTGTTATTTGAATTTTGAAATTTCATCTTGATTGTGGAAGATTTTTGAATTCCATTGAAGTAAATACATTGTCGGTTTTTATTTCTTGAACCGTGTTATTTAAAAAAATCCGTGCAAAAAGAAAATTATGTTTCTTACAATATACCTAAGAGATTATTATCATAATAATATTTTAATAAATTTTATTATCATATTGAGTACATCAGCTTAGTCTTCGTGTACTTCAAAATTGTACCTCTGTAATGTTTTAATTTTGGCTCAACATTAATAAACATTTTTTGTTCTTCTGTAAATGTGTTCTATGTAGATTACGTCAATTTTTTATTTCAACGATCAATATACTATAAAACAGAAAACACGTGTGTTTGACTATTACAATAATTAAAATCAAACGGTAAACAGTAGAAACATGACATTTTTTCACATTGTGTTAATTTATATGTTAAGAAGAACTGTTTTATTTATAATATTATCAGCAATGATGGACAAGAGACTGTAATTGTTGTATACTACCAAAGGTAACCACCATCCACCCACCCCACCCTTACGCTTGGTCTTGACCAGGCGTATCCCGGAGTTCTGATATCGAAAAACGATCTCCTTTATTCGACGGAAATGTCCCAGGAGTAAATTTAAATTACGCAATACTTAGGTTACCACGCACTTAAGTGTGCTCAAGTGAAAAAATATTATATACTGGAAAATATTTAAATTAATTGACCACAATGAGATGAATAAAATTAATTTTGAATAAAGAACGAGCTTATATCTATCACAGGTAAGACTGATAAAGCTTTTATTACAATATAATACAATACATTAAGTAGAATCTTGAGAAAGCTTTGAATAACACTTTATTCTAAGATATTTATTTTATTGTTTTGTAAGTAAATAGCAAAAACCTTTTTGTCACACAGTTTGATTTAATATCTCCAATAATATCGTCAGTAGAGTAAAAGTTATAAAACAAAGGAGACACAGAGGGTAGGGCAAGTAAGTTCTGTGGAAACTTTGTGAAGAAACTTTGTACAAAGTTAAACAAGGGGATATGAGCCTCGTTGCTATATTGATTTCCCAAAAGATTTCCCCAGAGGTCACGCATAAAGACTTGCAGAAATATCCCAAACAAATTTTAGTGTAAACTCACAAGTGCTTACTTAAGCAACAACGAATTCATTTTATTTCAATAAATAAAAAAAATATATAATTACCGACTTTTAGTTAAATAATTCATGTAATTAAATGACACTGGTAATTGACACCTAGTTTCAGTTGGAAAAGAGTTAAGGATAAACAATTGGTATTAGATTAGAATTAAACCATTAAATGACTTGATCTGTATTAATCTTGCAACTCAAATTCGTTTATATCGAAAAAACTTCATTGGGGTTAAAGCTCGGGACTATGGGATACGCTTGTCACTTTTAATATCATCATGTTTGTTACGTTATGGTTATGGTATTATGTCAATGTAACTATTGTGGATACCTATTATATCCTTTATCAATTTGAGCTAAAAATGAGCAAGATATGCTCTTTATATACATTAAATCGACTGTGAAAAGGAAATAGGACGTAACCACATTTTTTTAAATAACTTATTACACGTTTTATCAAAAGGATGTAGGCTGAAATGTTGTATCATTGTGTAAATTTTGATTTTAAGATGAAAAAAATATGACGTGTCATATTTGCGATGAGAAAAAATAACTTATTACATTATTATCAGATTGGGTAAATAAAACTCTAGTTTTAGTTTTCGTGCATTTTAAGGTTGTGTATATCAAAATCGTATTGTGTTGTATAAAAATCAATTTGATTAATAACTGCATTGGGAAAGTTGTATTAGTAATGTTTAATTAATATTATTTATTAATATTGTAAACTAATCAAACGCCAAAGCGATTACTGTTTGAATAACATTTAAAAAAGACGACATCTTACCAAAAACGTATCATATACTTTTTTGAAAAAAATCATCTCATTAGACGAATATAGCAATTCTCGCCAACGTAACAAAACTCGGTAATTCACACGTTGGCAACCAAGGGGTTAAATATAACACATTGTCAAGATATCCTGTCTACGTCAATTTACCTATTCATTAAAAATGCAGTGTAATAATTCTTGCCGACGGTGTTAGATAGCAATCATGAAATGAGTTATTAAAAGTCGTGTAGAAGTGTACATACTTGAAATGGTCTAGACTACGGCGTATAGTTTCAATATTTATAAAGCACCTCCGTATCAGTTAATTAAGTTTGTACTTGATTCATTATTATTTTATTCGTTATATCTCCCATCGGCTGGCTAGATTTTTTGATAATAATTTTATATTAACATACAAAATAACTGGGGGCACTTAATGAAAATTGTTTGTTTACTCTATTAAGTGGCTTGCCGCTCCTGTAGTGAGTTGATAAAGCACGCGTTTTGGAACCGACAGTAACTGGTTAAAAGCAGACGTACATTATATTTTATACATTAAAGCTTTATAGAACTTAGGAATTTCAATAATTCAATTTAATTATTTACAATTCTAGCAATTCAAACAGTACACTCATTGAAAGAACAGGATTTTTCAAATTATTCTCCCGATTGAACAATCAGTAAATTTCAAAATATTTGTAAAACAACTTGTTTATTTTGTAAGGTAGATAATAAATGTAATTAATAAATTATTTATTTGGTATTCAGTAATGTTATTTAACAATTATATTGTATTTATTGAATTAATTCTTTTTCACACATTCAACGCATAACATCGTCATTATGTTTTAATTTCTTCCGTTTCCGAAATAGAATAAAAAAATATTCGTATAACATTAGTTTTCTGAGGATTATAGTTTGACAAACCTTCTTCCGCTGCCTATATGGAGCATATGGTTGCTACGTGGCGCTTCCAGGAATCCCTGCCAGCTGTTTTACATTCTCCCAAGTCATGCCAGCATCTTTCAGTTTCCTTGTACGTTCTATGAATGGTCCTCGCCGGTCCAAGACGCCAAAATCCCACCGGTATGAAGGATAGACAACCAGGGAGCAGAATTTTTGAAAGCATCCGAAATACGTGTCCCAGCCAGTTCCAGAACCGATGTTTGACTTTTAAGGTGACAAGAGGCTGCTCCATCCGATCCGTTATATCCTTGTTCCCGATGAAGTGATTCCACCTCACACCCATTATCCGACGCAAGCGTTTGTTCTTAATGCTCAGTATTTGATTTTTCTGAGTCTTTTTAAAGTGCCTTGATTCGCTACCGTATAACAGTATCGTCAGTATGTGTGCGCCAAACAATTTACACTTGCTATTAACTGAGTACCGCCGCACCGCCCAGACACAATAACTAAAAACAGTTTGACTCTGAAGCAAATTTAGATTACGCTTCAAATTTTAAGGAGCTTATCGTAAATACATTATTATATAGTGTAATAAAAAACAAATTCATTTAAAAATTGAACGTATTAAATGATAAAACAAATAATAATTGAGAAATATTTCTTTCTAGCTCCAAAATTGTCCATTAAAAAATTTAAAACAATTTTTCAAGCACAATACTTACACGTGGAAAGAGCCAGTATTCGAGCATTGTGATCTCTATTGCGGACTTTAAAACTCAAGAACTTTTCTAAGACTGCAACATTTTCACTGCAACTGTGTTGTAATGCGTATATTTTTCATACTGCGGCTTCTGTATTTTAAATTTTCTTAACGAAATTTAACCACGTACTTAGAATTTATATCGTGCTAGAATTTTATAAATTAATATTTAATATAGTAAAACAAAATTATTCTGGTAGATACAGAACGAAGAATTCCTATTTTCAATACAAATAACATGGCATTCATTGTACTACAAAGTAATTGAAATATAATACATTGTTTGAAAAATCGTCAAACCTTTTTCTCTCGTAGCTGAAATATTTGACGTTTTCAGTTTTCAAAGCCATCCACCATCCGAATTTTTAGCTTTTTTTCGATGATTGCATATTCAATGTCTAAGTAAGATATATGTACGTATACATTTATATTGTATTTATATTTAATGTAGACTGTAAATTTAGTTTTACCCAATGATTTTGTCATAGAATGAGTATTAAATTGTATCCCTAATTGTGTATAGTAAAGCAGAAGATGTCCAAGCCACAATCTATTGATTGAGAGTAAAAAACAATTAAAATTTTGCAGAAACAAAGTAACATGTAGTATGTTCCTTTTATTGTATTAAGGCAGTAACATTTGATTTAAATACTTACATATCATATACTGATTACTAGATTATTGAAAAACGTACTACCTTAAAAGTTATTGAATGTTTTGTTGGTTGGACGTCTCTTGCCAATTAAAATTTTGATCGTCTTGCGTTGGATTTTTATTGATATTATATTAGTCATTGCAGATAAAACCTTAGATTTGGTTATATTAAGTGTATTTTTTGTATATAAATAAATATATATTCATCGATACAATATAAATGTACATTTATTGAAAAAAAAAATTGAAAAGACAATGAGATAATCATTAAAATTAAGAATAGGTATGGTCAAAGGTTTATTTGTAATTAAGTAACCTTATATTTAAACTTCAAATCCAAAAACGTTCAAGCCACGTGGACGTTTTGGAAATATATTTTTTTTGTAAATTGTTTGTATGCAGGTTAGAAAAACAGTGATTACTTTTTCTGGGTGTATATTTCTGATTGGGTGTCTTTGTCATATTAAAGTATATGTTTTTGAAGCATTAAATATAATCTAAAGAAAAAAATATTTTTTTGGCTTAGACGTCTTCTGTTTAACTGCATCAAATTTTATTATTATTAACATTCAAAGACTAACTTGATTCATGTTTCATGCTCAAATGTTTTATTAAGAAAAAAGTAATATCATGCCATTATGTATATATCTTAAATTGACGAAGATTTAAATATTACTTGAGTGTCAATCATTCTTCACAAGTAAAATAGTTTTCTCGATAACTATTCCAGCAATAACACCATTATTTAAGCCGTGTTGATAATATTTTGCATATTTTATCAAAAATTGCCTTATAATAACAGATTAATTTAACTATTTAGTTAAGTTTAAGAAGGCAAGAATTATAATTTGATATGATTATTCGACCCACATTATTGAAAGTTAAATGAAGTGTAAATGTAAATTTTATTGGTATAATTTGGTATTTGAAAATTTTGTTTTTCTTATATTTGGTATTATTAGTTTGTAAAGTTCTGTGTATTTTAAGGATAATTAATTTTCAGGCTGCCAAACTTAACACAGTTAATTAATCTTTGTAAAATTGATTAACTCTATCTATCAATTACACTTATTTGATAATCAAATTGAAACCCTTGAAATATTCAATATTGTTCAACCATTTTCTAATGTTGTATCATTTCAATTATAACTTACTCACGAAGGAGAGCTATACAGTACAGCACTATAAATAATAAAAGTGAAATTTTAATGTTGCCAGGATACAGTACTTCGATATGAATTATAATAATTATTATTTTAGTTGCAATTTCGCGATCTTTGTTCTAAAATGGAGTATATGTATATTAGCAGAGTGGAAATAACAGCTAAAAAAAATAGATTTAATTGAGATCCGCATTACCATGACAAATTTTTACACAGGGATCGATGGTCATTCAAATGCTCAACCCAATGGACATCCAATCCTGCATTTTCGAATTTAAAAAATTAGGAGCAGAGAAAATTGAACCTGCAAGTTTTACATCTGACTATGTATAAACTATCATCCATTTTTTATAATAGTTAATGCAATACTTCAATATCCTTCCATAAAATTATTTAAATACTCATATGCCAATCACATAAATATTTTTCTAAATATAATGTAAAAATAAGATGGTTCTTATATATATTACAAACATAGTATAATATCTTTATTAGTATAAGTTGCGTAAAAGTCAATCGTCAAATATTTATTCAATTACATAAATTAAGTTGAATCTCGCTAGAGCCAATACTTAAACTTCCATTATAACGAAAATATCATGATGGTCTGGAAAATAGAACGCACCAAAATTTCAGTATAACGAAACAAAATGGGGGGTGCCAAGAGTTTCATTATAGTAGATTTTGGCTGTACGGTATTATTAAATTAGCCTAAAAGAAGAAGTATATTATGTACTTGTACTCTTTTGGTTGCAAAAAATACTTGTTTTATCTTCATATTTTTAATATTTTATACGTGTAATGAGTTGATAAATTTACGAAAAACAATTGTTTCTTGTTTAAAAGAATCATTCTAACTCATTTTTTTACATTGTTGGATTTAATTGGAGTGATCGTAGAAAATATTATTTGTAAAAGAAGTAACAATTGTAAAAAATAGCGAGTAAATAAAAACAACATTGTGGCAACACTAATTTGTAACGCTCGACTAATCTTGTCGCTGTTATTTTTCGTTCAACTCTTTGTTGACGTTATCAGATGGCCATTATCTCTCGGAAATATTTTTGAAAAAAGAATATAAGTCATGCCAGGATAAGTCTGTTCTACCACAATTATCTGATATTAATTTTTAGCAACAAAAAAATATTAGAAATAATAAATTTGCATTTAAATGTAATATATTATACCTTTATATAATTTTGGCTGCAGAAAAAAATGGACGTTTGTCAAATGGGTCAAATTTACAGAAGACAGAAAACGTTCAATTAATGATTTCGGGTCAAAGTCAAAACATAACAAAGACTTTAATGAATAATAAAACTGATGTTTTATTTACTCATGATATTAATTCAATATGTTATTTAAGAAAAACCAATAAAATTGATTTGGCGAAAGTCCTTTTCCCTTAAATCTTAAATACGAAATTTAGACGCTATTCGTATTTTTAGTATGCATCTTTTTGATAAAACGTGTATTAAGCTGCATATATTCTGATTATAGAATAAAAGCTATCTTAAAAAAATTGAGGCTTATTTCTTTTTCCTTTCCATAGTTGATATATTTTATGATTCATGATGTCTCTTTAATTTAGCTTAATAGTTCAAAAAAGAAGAGCCTGTCAAATTTGCGAACAGGAAAATGGGCTTTCAGCGTACCAATTTTACTGGCTTTTCTTAAATATTTGTTTAAATTAATACCATATTGAGTAAATAACACAACAATTTTAGTCTTCATATACTTGAAAGTTGTTTATGTGTAATATTTTAAATTGTCTCAAAATCATTAAATAAACATTTATTGTGTCCCTGTAAAATTTGTTCTGTGTTGGTTAAAGCCTTTTTTCCTTTCCATCATCGATATATATAAATGTATATATATAAATATATATATATAAATATATTGGTCACTTTTATGTTATTTTAAATCGTGTTAATTATATTATATAACGATAATAGAGAAAGTAACTGAAATAGAGAGTGAACAATATATTTAAAGGCAAACAAAATATCTACACTTTTCTTTAAGGACTTAATTTAAGAATTTATTTCAGTTGAAAATAAAGATGACAATTTAGTATACATATATATATATACATGAAAAGATAATTTTGTTGTTGGAATAATTAAAAATTAACGAACTATGAAAACTTGAGCTACTGTGAAAAATAGTGTAATCTTTGTTAATTCTTTGTTCCGCTGACTAAAATTTTGACGAATGCGATAATTGTAGCTAAAAAAAAACATTTCAAACAATGTTTTTAAAAAGCTTTTTTAATGGGCATACTTTTAAAAAGATTCTGTTGTTTTTACAATCTCAAGACAAACACAAGTGAGAAAGAAAGAGTGTAAAGTGACAAAAGGAAAAAAAAGCGTAATGTACTCTAGTTGTCGCGCAAGAATAATTGAAGTTATTCTAATATTTGTAGTCGTTTTTACGTTAATACATATTATTTTCCAGTAAAAAATCTAGCTTATAATATTGGAACATTATGGCTTGATAATTTCAAGTAAATATTTTGATAAAATTATTTAAAAAACGATTCTATATAAGGAGTATTTGATAAAAGCTCAGTTTTATTCAGTGGATGATAAATAACACTGCGCATAGCTATTAAGCTACGTTAAAAAAACTTTCTTTTTAAACTAGCTTGAAAAATAAAAACCGAGCTATATTTACATATTTGTTGCGTATAACTCAAATATTCTGATTTGCGATAAATAAATATGTATATAAATATATACATATAAATATATTTATATATCATGTTTGCTCCCAACGTGGAGCATATGGATCTACACAGTATGAAGATATCCACTCCAAAAGTAGAGTATATGGATCTCCACCATGTGAAGGGTGTGTGTGTCAGACAAATTGCTCAACGTAATAGGCATCCAGTCTTGCATTTTTAGATTTTTAAAATCCGACAGATGGGTGATTGAATCCGCATCCCCTAAATTGCTAGGCCGGCTCGCTACCAACTACGCTTACCGGGGAGATACATATAGTGTGATTTAACGTTACGTTTTTAGTGACTTATTCTCATTATATTTTAATTAATTTATCAGTAATTTATTAAGTGATTTCTTCAAAAATAAAGAATCTGTATAATTCTAGCAATTGTTTTCAGGAATAAAGTGCAATTTCACGATTTCAAAAAATATTTGCGGTTTTTTTAAATTTATTCACTTGAATTGATTTTGAGCCAATTTGTTTTAGGGTAACGTATTCTAAATATCCATCGATAACGCTCCTTAAATGGATATATTAAATAGTTGACTCAGGTGAATCGACATGAAAAACACACGTCTTCTAAATATTGCCTTTTTGTCTTTCAAATTACTTGGAAAACTTCAGTTTATCAGCGGCAATATAGGCAACTCAACATCACTGAAAAATGTCACAGAAAAAGTTTTGAAATATAGACACACCATAAGCTCTAGAAGCTTTTTAACGTGCGCTTTTTAATTCTATTCAAATAACTTTGTAGTGTGTCGTTAAATTTATTTCATTATGCTGAGAAATAATATATGTAAATAAAAGCTTCACATACAATGAAATAAATAACAATATACGTAATCCACTGAATTCAAAAGCTCAGAACTTCTTCAGTTATATGTCATTATTATTGTTGTATCGAGATTTGATAGAAATTCGTTTCACGCCCGAGGTTTGAATATCAATAGAAATATAGATCCATTTGAAATGCGCATACAAAAGATTTGTGCGATAGAAAATTCATTTCAACAGTGAAACCTTTAAAGTAATCCTATTTTAAATTTTAGCAGTGATATAATATTTCAGATACAGTACGATATTTAAAAATGAATAATTTTAAATAAATGGCACAGTTATTTCGTAAAATGTAGTTTCTTTTGCTTTCTATTTCATTTGTCGTATTGATTTGTAATACAGCTGTTATTATAAAATTTATTTAATTTTTCATATTTACCAGTTTTATTTTATCTGATTTTGCCCAACACAGATTCAAACTCATTCTTTGTCAACTGTAACAAATGTTATACATTATCCATTACAAATTTATTTGGCTGTATTCAACGTTTTTAGTCTTTTGTGAATCATCAACGTTAATGATCGTCATTTTCTTTATTAATTTATTGTAGATAAGTATAGTTTTTAAAGTTATATCACAACCAATATTGCAATAGAAAAATATTATTTTATTTGAGATTTTATAACTAAAAACAAATTTAATTATATGGAAGCTTTTTTTCCTGGTCGCTAATTTCACAGGAAATCCTTTTTTATAAGCTTTTATTTATTCATACTTTAAAGCTAAATTTAGATATTAATTTGTCATTTTCAGCTTATATTCTTTTAATAGAACGTGTATTTTTTTTTAAACCATGTTCGCTCCCAAACTGGAGCATATGGATCTGCACCGTATGAAGATATCCACTCCGAGTGGAGTATATGGATCTCCGTAATGTGAAGACGTTTTGACAGTTTATATTTTACGAGAATCGTTATTATAATCGTGTATTAAGATGTATAAATTGTTATTATTGATAAAAATAGTTTTAAAAGAGTAAGAGCTCTTTTTCTTGCTAACACATGATAGATATACTGCACTTTTGAGGCCGACATTGTCATACTGTGTAGATCTATATATGGCACCACATTAGCGAACATGGTGAAATAATTGTGCACAAAAACTTACAATTTTTTAACTGCTCTATTATTCTTATTCTACCATGTTTGCCTCCCTAAGTGGAGTATATGGACACCACGAGCCGCCTCCGAGAATTCTTGTCGCCCTCTAGTATTTTTGCGTCCTTCCAGGTCATATCTGCATCCCGTAGCTCCGCCGAATACATTCTATAAATAGTAATTTGCGGCCTTCCAGAACGCTGAAGACCGGCCGGCTTAAAGAATAAGCAGGTCTGGTTAGGTATTTCTTGAGGCATCTACAATATGTGGCCAAGCCAGTTCCACCGTCGAAGCTTTACTTTGTCAGTGATAAATGACTACATAGTCCGTTCTCTTATCTTCTCATTTCGAACAGTCATACCACCGTATGCCTAGAATCCGCCGTAGGCACCTGTTCTCAAAGCTCAGAATACGGTTGTTTTGGACTTTTGTTGGATACCACGATTCACAACCATAAAGCAGCACTGAAATAATAAATACAGGTGGCATTATATATATATATACGGCTCTATAGCTTCGTTAATATATCTTTTTTGAAACACAATTTAAAATGTTCGACTACACAAAAAAAAACCATAACTCGTTAGTATTATAGTGTTTTATGTTGCAGCAAAATTCCTAATTGTATTTTGTAATGTGTACAAAACCGTTATTTCGTGTGTTTTTGTGCATGGCCATATATTTTTTTGTGGTTGCATTCAAAAAACGATACAAAAGGTGATGTAAATCATATAATACGCTAATGAAAATAGTGTTGCAGTGTATTTTTCTGCATACATTAAAGTGCACATTAGTTTTTTAAAAGCATTTTATAAAAATTTGTAACTATCTTATAATTACAATAGTACAATTATCATACGCCTGATAAAGACCAGGTGTAAGTACAAAAATCATAGAGAATCTTACATCATAAAATGCAGACGTTGGTCTGTTCTAGTAAGGTTCACTATTTGAGTGTCCTTATAAACTATAATCTGAATCGAGCATATTGATTATTTTCGACGTTCAATTGCTCTTTATTCTTTTAAAAATGTCAAAATTATACATTTTAAATATTAATATTTTGCAATGATGCAACTGCTAGCCTATAAGTGTTGCGTATATGCGGCTTAAGAAATGAAATATCGTAATACAAAAAGTGATATCTTGTGAATATCTCCTGCATATTGTATGTTATCAAATTTGTGGTGTTAATCCACTATTCATAATTAAATATTCAACAATTAAACATATTATATGAATATATGAGCTTGATCGCATTTCCGGCTTCCCAGTTAATCTACCAAATTTTATCTTATAACCTTATGTCACCGAACTGGCATTTTCTATGATTGTAAATTATTTATCGTCACTTTTAGTCATCATATATTCATTTATAAAAATCAGGAAATATGATTATTGGAAACACAAAGCATGACATTAAGTTTGTTTGCGTAGAAACGTCTCCAAAAGCTTTCGTAATTAATAATATTATCAAATAAAAATAATTCTAAATATTATCTTTCAAAAGCTTTTAAGATTTATTTTTCAAATGTTCAAACTTTCATGTTATTTTAAGGCAAATTTCGTCCATTTTTGTATTTATTTTGTGTTAAGCCGGCATGAAAAACGATGACATAAACTCAAAAAAGAGAAATAGATACCTATCAATATTTACTAGTTAAGGTTTTCCTCGGAATACATTATAATGTCTAATGTATAATATAATTTTGTTAATATGAATTAATTATGTTCTGTAATTATGTCTATATATTTATTATTAAACATATGATGAAGATGAATACCCCTAAAATGGAGTAAATGATGTTAAAAACTTAGTCAATCAATGGTTTATCACATTGGATATTAAATCCTGTTTCTTTAGTTACACTTAAATCCTACAGCGGTATGATTTAAGCCCGTAATCTTTGGCACTTTGATAAAAAAAACTCCATAAGCTGCTATTTTATTAATATTTTATTTTATTCATATCTTTAAAATGTCTAAAAACAACCACTTGTACTCAAACGCATCATTATACGGCAAATACGACATAATTTTGTGAAAAATTAAGTCATTTAAAATATATATACGAAAATTAGGTCAGTATGTCATAAACAGGTTCGCAAAGAGACTGCAAAAATATTTCTCGCAATATCTTAAAAAAGGGACGAAAATAAAAATACATTTCTGGCATATGGACGAAGATTCGAGTGTAAAATTTACATATATTAATTTTTCATGAAAATATATTCCATTTTTTTTTCAGCAAAAAAGTAAGCGATGACTTGTTTAGGCAAAACTTTTAGTAAATTGTATTTTTAAAGCGTTGAATTTACAATTATAACAGGTTATAAAGTTTAAATTAGAACCCAGCTTTCAACTACAATATTATTCAATAGTTTACTTACATTTTTTCTAATTTTATTTGTTTATTAATTTTTATTATAGGTTAAAACATTACAAATTATTGGTTGGAAGCATTTAGAACATTTTATAATAATATTAAAAAAAAACATACATACGTAGGTGAAATCAATATTGTATAAGTAACAGCAAATAGCAAAAATAAAACTAGAAAATAATTTAGAATAAAAGAGAGTTTCTACCAAGAAAGTGAGAAAGATCCTATTCTAAAAATGTATACAATAGCATTCATCTAAACTCACTCTCATACGGATGGAAGATATCAATAACAGAAGCAATTTCGTTATACATCACTGTTTCTCCCCGCATTGGCATCACTACTGGCAGGTTAGTTCTGTATTTAGGAATAAAAAGGAGCTGATTTTCTCGATTTCTCACGTAATTATCAGGGACGTACAGACCAATATTAGCCAGAGTGGCAGAGTTATGAATAAGACCACGCATGTTGAAAAAAGACGTCACTATATACATATTTCATATTCTTTTGTTCTTCTTATCTATTATATTGATCGTTCAGTTTGGTGGTTGAATTTGATTAGGTATTATATTGCTTATATTAGCATTAGCCTCGTGTGACTAAAAGGCAAGCGAGCGCACTTTAGTTTCACCGTTATGGTTCAAATCTCAAAGCTTAAAAGAGATTCAAAGATACAACACAGGATTTCAAATGAATCGAGAAATTGGTTGATGGAAATTCTGTCATGATTATAAAGATCCACACAACCCATTTCTGGAATTGACATCTCAACACTTTGGAAATCTATTTGCACCACTTTTGAAATGTGGTAAACGTATAATCCTAAGGAGTAGTTGTAACTTTTACGTTTGTATTTGTATTATACATAGTTACTTATTTAAAGTAATATAGTATCTATTTGACAATAGCAAATTAAGTTATTTTACCACTTCATTGTGTTTTCTTACATCACCATTGCCCAACTAAACAGTTAACAAACTGTTTATGCACTAGTCTAACAGTATTTACGTTTGGACTTTGCACAGTTTTAATACTATTTTACAGATTGTGTGTTTCATTTAAACGAGCTTTTCCCATTAGGACATTTAAAGCTTTTAGCAAATTGTTCGCTTTTACTTAATCTAGTTTAATTTTAATTCGGTTTGTGTACTTTTATATTCATTCTAAGTATACATTAATTATAATTTTAGATATAAACAAGTGAAATTTTAAATATAATTTATAAATAAAATATAAGCTTTGGTATTATGTCAATTATATTTTTCTAGAACTTTTGTATTTTCTTGTCTAATATTTTTACTTTACCTACTTACAATGTGTTTATCTTGTTTTTGTCATGATTTTAAAAATTAAATGAAACGCGATCGACCTTTGAATGACAGTCAAATTCACTGTCATTTGTGATGAATGGAAAAAACTGTGAAACACTTACTTTAAGACCAGGTAAACTTATTTATTCTTTCCAAAATAAAATGAGGCATGTAGATAACCAAGCTAACTCCAAACTATCGGACTTTTCAATTTTAACTAATCATGGTGGTTTCACATCCAAACTTTAATAGCTTGATCTTATAAAATATTCTATTTGGTTATGTGGTGGATTGCAGGATAACAGTCGCATTCTCTACCAGTGTCTTCATATTTCAGTTAAGAGAGAAGAGCTTTTTATCGCATTTCCCAAGAGTATTAATTGGACGACAGTTGACTTGCAATATGGCTTTAACGAAAGATATTTTTTTAGCTTTTGAAAAGATTATGAAATGGTATTTCAATAAAGCTAGATATTAACAGGGCATAATCAATAAGAATAGGAATCACGAAGAATCTAGTGAACGCCAACATAAATTTTAAGAAACTACTATTGAAATACTATAAAAAGCGCCTCAAGTTGGTTGCACCATGATATATAACACATAACGGGTGTGGATACGTGCTGGATGATTTTTTATTGTTTGGGAGGAATCTTTGTCACAAGCAATTGTACACGTGTATTTTTCTGTTTAATAGTTGAGATAATTGATGAATTATGTTGAACTTTAATAGCGACTGAATAATACTATTTAGAGAGCCATTTTAAAACGGTTCGTAATCGTTTGCATTTTTAAATTAAAATTGTTAGAATCTTCCAAGTAAAGGGCCATATTTATTGCATATTCGTATCTATACACATAATAAAAGTTCTCTACATGCCCGTTGTGCTTTAAGCTCCTTTTTAAACTGGCATATTATTTTCAAGTAAACAACTTGCTTGTCATGCAGACTATGTAGGTATTTCAGTTATTCAGAATTTAAAGAGCAGAATGACAGAGATGATACTTAAAACCTGACCTTTTGTGAGCGCAAATATAAAAACTCCAACAAAATATTTTTAACAACCTCAGCATATAAAGTGGTTGAAGAATTTTTATTTTTTTCACTCGATTTTTTATTAATATTTTAATGACTTTTACCAAGGTGACAATTTGTTTAGTTAAAATATAAACAGAATGAATTCTTGGCGATAAATATTTACATTGCCATTTAAAAAATATTCGTATATATTTTTTTAATACAAGGAAAGATACTTTGTGTGCGTTTGTCTAATTTTATGTTTGAGTATTTTTGCTTACTATAGTCTAAAAATATGAAATATAAATGGATTTTACCATATACTTGCCCTATTCACAATCTACATAAAACTTCTTCTATGATGAATTAGTCAAAGTTTTTATTATAATATACAAGACAAATTGGGAAAAATGTTTTATATTACAAAGCACAAATACACGTGTTAGTAAAGATACCAATTCGTAAACAGTAATTAAAATTAACGAAAACGTTATGTCTGCATGTACATGCATTTAAATGGATTTTGTTTTAATTTAAAGACTATATTAAAATTTAAATACAACAAATCAACCAATCACACGTATTTCCCTTTGAATATATTTTTATACAACAGATATATTTTCTGTGTAATAATTATGTCTCCCCGGTTAGCGTAGTTGATAACGTGCGCCCATAACAATCCAAGGAATGCGGATTCGATTCCCCAACCGCCAGATTTGAAAAAAATCTAAAAATACAGGACTGGATGCCCATTGTGTTGAGCAATTGTTTAACAAACAATTCTCATTAAAAATAATCTGTCACGTCTTCATATTGTAAAGATCTATATAATTCACTTGCAAAGTAAATATTTACAGTGTATAGTTCCATATGCTACACTTTGGGAGCAAATTTAGTGTAAAAAAAAATATATATTTCGTAAATACTATTTGTGAAGTAATAATACCATTAAATTAAAATATATATTTTTAATTTCATTCTTCATCTTCAGTTTATTCAAATTTAGATGGAACGTACTTTAAATAATCAATCTTCTCCAAGGAGTACAAATTTTTTGGAAGATTGTTTTTTTTATGTTTTTATAAAAACTATTGCTGTATATAATTGAATATTCATTTACAGAACACTTAAAATAATACTAAGCTTGGTAAAAATCAATGTAATTCTACATTTATGATAGGATAAAACTTTTTACGTATTTATTTCATCGCTACTATAAATAAACTGAAAAGTTTCTAGATGTATTAAATCAACTCGGAAAAGTCTCAGGTGTCTGAATTCTTTTCCAATGCACTTCGCTGGTAGTTTACATGCCAAAACGAGTTTGTTTTTCCTTTAGTTTTTCGTATCAAATGAGATTGAATGGGATACAATATCCTTGCATCTTATTAAATTGTATAAAATCTGATTTTATTGTATTATATTTCAAATTCTTTCACACAGAGAAAATATAATTTTGATATTACACTGACGATGAAAATAAGCTAAAAAAATAAACAATATTATATAAAAAGTTGAAATTATGCTTTAAATAATATATCGAAAGTGAAAAAGAAAAGGTTCTTTTTTACAGAAGGCCCAAAAAAAATTTATTTAATGCTTTTGAGCCAAATCAAAACACTTCCGTCACAACCGTAAAGTTCGTGAAGACTAAAAGTGGAATTTTATTTATTCAATGTGATAATAATTTAATATGTTCTTTAAAAAAAAAACCAATAATTTTGATTGGGTCTAAGTTCTTTTTCTTGCTTGTTAATTTTACAATACATCCTTTTTTACAAAATAATTTGGCATTTTCAGCTTGTATCTTTTTGGTAGAACGTGTGATAAGTTGTATACACTGTGATTAAAGAATAAAAGCTTTTTTGAAAAATTGAGGGTTACGTCCTTTTTTTGATTTTCAGTCGATATTATATAACACCAGTTTTATAACAGTTTACATAAAAATACAATTCATTGCTAATTTCGATTTTAATAAAATCTGAAAATAAAGACATTTTGTAAAAAAGCTCTTGATGACGTCAGCAGCTTTCATATCTAAATACGTTCTTCATAAAATATCTAGATATTTCAATTTAACATTAAGCTTTCCATACTAAAGGTCGATATGATTAATAAGTATATGTATCGAGCAAACTATATAAAATTCTCAGTAAACTTTTTTACGTATATGTCAGCTTAATCAATATCTGATAAAAAAATGTCAAAACGTTTACGACACTTTGATAAATTAATCGAAAAATTTTATTTGCAAAATATTCGACGTATTTACACTTTTTTACGTAATTATAAAAAGCATATAGGTAGGAAGATTTTTTTTGAAAAATTCGCTCACTGAAAATAAAATCTTCAGCATGATTGATTAACTTTTAACCTTTTATGTACGTATGAGGATATATTATAATATATACATATACGCAGGATATGAAAATATCATTTCGAAATATTGCGAGATGGTAAGGCTTCATTTGATCAGTCACCGACGGGGATCAAAATTTTCAGATCTGATCAAAAATTTCAGTTCACATGGAAGAGAAATATTACGTACGATTTTTTTTTTGCGATAACTCTGGATATCCGGGAATATTTTTCGAAAACTGGTTATATAATATCGACTGTAGAAAGAAAAAAAGGATGTAACCTACATGGAACACATTTAACATGAGGCACACATATTGATATTGGACCAGAGTTGAAATATTAAATAGAAGCAACATTGAGTTCTCCTTGGTAGCATATAGGTTGGCGTGCGCGCATAATAATTCAGGAAATGCGGGTTCAATTCACATTTCTGTCGGATTTTGAAAAATCTAAAAATGCGGGACTGAATGACTATTAAGTTTAGAAATTATCTGACAAACAATTCCTGTGAAAAATAATCTATCAACACGTCTTCACATTGTGGAGAATATACTCCGGCTTCGGAGTGGATATTTTCACACTGTCTATTATGCATCATTTATAATATATTGAAGCAGAAATTTTAAAATATCAAAATAATATTTTAAGCAAAACCGCGAAACATTTAATATACGCTGAATTCAAACAATCAATAAACATGACGAACAAGAGAATTTTCATTTTTTTTTATACCATATTTGCTCCTGGTGGAGCATATGGATTTACACAGTATGAATATATGGATCTCCACAATGTGAAGACGTGTTGAGAGATCATTTTTCACGAGAATTGTTCGTCAAACAATTGCTTAAACCAACGGGCATGCAGGCCTGCATTTTTAGATTTTTAAATTTGACAGATGAGAAATTGAATCTGCACTTCCCGGACTGCTAGACGCGCACGCCACCAACTGCGCTAACTGGGAGACATATAGACTCTGGAGATAGAGAGACTCTGCCGTTTTTTCTAATGTTGGTCTGTATGTCCCTGATAACTACCTAATAAATCGGGAACATAATATAGTTGGTTGTCATATTTACGATTTCAATCCGTCAACATCAACTGTTTTTCATTCCTAAAGGCAGGACTATCCTACCAGTAGTCATAGCAATGCGGGAGAGCAATGGTGATGTTTAACGAGATTGCCTCGGATATTGATATCTTCCACC
>JAGVSQ010004266.1:0-19773 GCA_022683975.1 Rhyacophila evoluta
GAATTTAAAATCAATTTCCATCAAGCACCATCAGTCGAAAATATTAATTATCAACATTATTTATTATTAACAAGAAATATCAATTTGGATTAAATATAGATATATTTCCAAAGTGATCTTATTCCAATATGTCAAAATTAAAAAAAAAAACATTTCGAACAAGTATTTGTTTGTGTAAAATAACTATGTAAAATGATTTTAAATGTTTATTTCTTTTTCAATAAGTTTGAATTTGATTTTTTCTACTGGTTTGCATGCTTTTTATACCAAAAAATACTTATTCAAAATCTTCTCCTTTACATTTTAGCGTAGTGGAATAGGTTCACTTTGGAAATAACCCCCTCATATGTAACTTTGCATGTAATAAATTTACAGATTTAACGATTTAATAGATTATACATGCTAAATTGATAACTGCTACAAAATCTATTACACCTAAAGAATATAATGATTTTGTAGGAGTTATTCCAAATGAAAGAAGCGTTTCACTAATTCTTTATTTAACGCGTTATTTTAGTTTTTTATTGTTCAAATTGTTTCCTGTATATATGATCAGTATTTTAATGTATTACCCTCTCCGATATCGCAAATTACAGACATTGATAAAAATATACCACTATTAGTAATTAGCCTCGTATAGTATATTTAACAGTTGCTTTTATAGCTGTACAATATTTTTAACGGTAACTCTATTGGCAATGTTCACTCGAGTCGACAACAGAATGCTTTCTCCACGCGAAGAGGAAGTACCCCAGACCTGTTCCCAGGATAAGAGCTAAGCACAGCCAAACGTTGTATGTCATCACGACCAACATAAGTAGGTAGGAAAAGAAAATTTGAATCATGTGTAATAAGGTTTGTAACGAATGCATGCCAGACAACATCGGATATCTGAAACAATAAACAAATAAAGTACATTATTATCAAATTTGTTAAAATTTAATGTCTCCCATGAGACTGGCATTTCTACACAATGAGTCATATTGTAACATTTATATTGTCATATAATTAACTGAATACACAGTTTATGACGGTTTAATTTATTGAAATACAAGCAGACAAAAAGAGCTAATATTTCATTATTCCCTGCGTAGCA
The DNA here is from genome assembly GCA_022683975.1 of Rhyacophila evoluta. Classification (NCBI taxonomy): domain Eukaryota; kingdom Metazoa; phylum Arthropoda; class Insecta; order Trichoptera; family Rhyacophilidae; genus Rhyacophila; species Rhyacophila evoluta. Next base: position 1,097 of record JAGVSQ010004266.1, read on the forward strand.
TTATATTTTTATTATAATTCAAAGTATCCGTAGTAAAACAGTAGGGTTTCTATATACCTGACTATTTTCTGTCCACTGCAATTTCCATCTGGGCCACATTCCTGCTTAGTGATATTGACTTGGCTTGATGCCGGAGAGGCTGGCACTCCAGATCGAAATAGCGTTTCTCTGAAACTCTTCAATCCTTCATATAAGATTCCAGCTAGGAACATGACTACACACGCTCCAACCATTTCTCCTGCATTAGTACTCGTCCATCCCGGGAACAAAATATCTTGCTGCACACCTGCGTGGAACTGTAATAATAAAACGAGAAAAAAATTATTAACACTATAACTATACATAGATCTTGACCTCCATTTTATATACCGCAAACTCTCTCAATTAAATGCCTTTCAAGAATGACATGTATTTTTCTACATAATTCATTGACTGTAACTTAAATCACCCAATCCTTCTTTGTCTTCTTAATCTGTTGTCAAAGAACCCGTAGAAGAAGAGTTATTGAACAAATATTATGAACATCATGATGTCAGCTCAATATCGGTCTTGTTCTTTAACTAGGAATGTCTGCACTTCCCTCGACCTGTCATAAAGTTTCTCACTGTTGTGGGTTTTATTTCTCCTAATCCACAAAGTTGATCTTTTTAAATCAACTTTGATGTTCTACTTACACACGAGAAAAGGTAAAATTATAACTGATTCATACTAAATCTTTCTTTTGCGAAAATCATTTCCACACTCTTTGAAATCCTACTTTTCAAAAATGGCTTCATATTTTTTTATTATAATGCTATATAATATATATTATACTTGAATAATAACCATTTATTTACAAAGTATTTACTTAACAGCAAATGTTAATTATTTAAATTAAAATGCCATAGATTAATTTTAAATAATTTTTTTACCGCGTATTCTTGTAATTCAGATAACATACTAAGTAAACTGGGGAATTGAAATATACACAAAAAATTGAATATCTACTGACCACCATTGCCATCATATGCATTCCCCCTGGAGTCTCTGAACCATGATTATGATCGCCCATATCGCCCATATCGTGCTTCATTGAATGATCCATTGAGGGATCCATTGAGTGATCCATTGAGTGATGTGAATGATCCATCTTACTCTGTGAATGTCCTGCAATATTCAAAGATAATATTTTGATGACATAAAATTAATAAGAATTACATTCAATTGTGTATACAATACTATATTTGTATATTGTACACAAAAACAGTGAAAAGCAATCAATATCTGCTTTTATAAAATAGAAAGGTCAGTCAGAAACTTTGAACTAAAAGATCGAGGTTTCGTCTTTCATTTTATCAGAGTGAGATCAATAAGTGTATTATCTTAATAATTAACTTTTACTTTTCTTAATATTATTGATACATTGTACAGAAATTTTTCAATTTTGATCTGCATATATCATCGCTCGAATACAAAACTACCTTATGTCGCACTCAACTTTATTTGAGCTGTTTGAAAAATATTAGAATAGATACATTTTTGTGAATATCTTTGTAAAAACTATTCTTTCTACGTATTTTTTGTAGGTATATATTTTCCATAGAGTAAATAAATATAATTTTCAATAAACATCTTTTGGATTGTTCTAATTTTTGATAAAATATAGTATTTTGTTATTTAGGTTACTTCGGTTTAAATAAAATTTATTTATAAATATATTATGTTATGATTATATACATAGGATACTTTCAATATCACGGAGAAGTATGTCATATTTCACTTTTAGTAAAAAACTCAATTTTACTTAAAATTTGACTTAGAATAATTTTTGACTTCTGCAACAATATTATATGCATCACCCTGATACATAATGTAACATTGATTATAGAAATTTGTATCTAAATGATGAGTAAAAAATCGTTTGGCTTCATCTAGCAGTGAATTGAAGAGGTCAGACGACAATAGAAAATAATATAATTTTAATAGTCATAATATTAATCAACTAAATATATTTATATTTAAACATATACTGCCATCTATTAAATACATTTTTAAATATTTAGGGATTTAAATAACCGCTAGATGGTATTATTAAAAGTTTACTTACTTATTTCGAAACGTCAAACTAAAATAGCAATTAGGTTAGGAATATTCACTCTAAAAGGAAAACTCACGTTTTCTATCATCTTCCCCGAAATTTCTTAAGAAATAATCACACAATAGGTATACGCCGCAAAGCAGCACAACAATGTAAAGCAATCGCCTATATTTCCTTCGCGATCTCATTTTAAACAACTTTTATCACATCGATATTTTCTTACGATGTTATTGTGGACAATTAGTGTTGACAAACGCATTTTATCATTATTGTAAACACGCGAGACTTTGTTATATATTGCCACAATTACTCTGTCTTTGTAACTATCTTGAGATAACAACTAAAATAAAAACAAACTGAGAGACACTTTCACCAACGTCACCGCGACTTAATGATAAAATAATGTTAATTTGTGTTAAAAACGTCTTTAGCAAAGGTGCATGTTCGGCTTAAAGTATGCGAACAAAAAAATGGCATGGCTATTCTGTATTACCGGTTTCGACAAACCATTTGTCAACAACGCTATTTGTGTCGTAAGCGCACTGTTTATTCCAAAGTGATTAATTAAAACGGATAGAGGTAATTAATTTTACTTGTTTTTTAAGTCACCTTATTATTAAAATAACAACAACAAAAAGGATGTTTTTGATATTTATTAAACTCTTAATCTCTAATGTAATGCCAATTACAATAATAAACACCGCGTAAATTTACGATATCGACGATACGATAGCGTAGTTGACGATATCTTGGGTAAGCTCTGAATGGCAATCAACTATTTTCACTAAATGACATCTCAACAAACGTGAATAGAGTTTTAAATATTACAATATTTAAAAAAATCTTGTAAGGGATACTTGTTTTACCAATATTATACTATTTTTAAGATAATATATTGTAGTTAGCGACCCTTCAAGCCTTCAGTGCATTCGTTGATTCCGTGGTATCCAAATAAGCATAAAAATACATTAATATGAATTTATTATATTGTACAATATTGTAAACTCGGATCTGTGATTTATTCGGATTATTGTGCGGAACTATATATTATTATGAGTGTATAAAATAGTATTAAGAATTATTACGAAAAGACGTGTAAAGTAAATGGCACTATAAAACAGAGATTCCATATTAATTTATCTAGTTGCATCTTGCCGTATTCCACAAATTACAAAAAATAGTTTTGAGTTTTAAAACATCATCACTAGATAAAAATATTTTATCAGATAGTCCTATCCTCAAATATACAGCGTTTACCTTATTTATAAGACAAGTGTACCTATTCAAATGAGTATAACTGTACGTCAACTGCGTATTTTTGTCATTAAATTTTAATCCAAGAAGTAGCAGCTGTGTTAATAGTTTTATTATTGTCTTTAGCGGAGATTGCTTGCAGATGCATTTGTTTGTCTATTGACCTTGTCATACACCATTGTAATGTAAACAATATCGAACTAATAATAAATTTGCTTCAGAAAAATAAATCCTACTTCAATGAGTGACAAAAAAGTTTTAAGACAACTGTTACATATTATAATTATTGAGACCACAAAAATTATGTCGATTGCAAAAGCCGTTACGAAAATCTCGAAAGATTGCATCCGCATTTGCATTCTTTTTTGAGGTGTAACAAATTCATTGACTTATATTTATTTAGTGTTATGCAATCGATTGACTTTCTATTTCATGTATTTACAAGTACCAATAAAAACTACCTTGAAAATAATTTTAAATATTCTGCTTTATTTAAATCATTCATTTGCAACATAATTAGTTATCATGAGTATCATAGCTATAGACAATCTGAGATAGATCCTGACTTCTGTACCAATCAAGAATATAATCTTTTCACCTGTCTACGTCCAATGTCCAGTGTGCTGGGCTGGTCCATCAATTCACTACACACGGTAAGCAGGCGTAACAAACGTGAAAAGCTCTTTAATGGCGTAATCTATAAGCCAGGTAACTACGGCTATAAATTAGTAATAATATGTAAAGATGTAGTTCAAAAAAGCTTTTTGCGCAAGGACGCCTCCAACCCACGGCGCGGCACTATTCGATACATTGTCATTTGGTAAGTAATTTTTGTTTAAGAAATAATTTTTCTCTTATTATATAATTTACCGTCGATATATTATTTTATAGGTAGGTAATTTTACATTATATTTAACAACGCATAATAATTTGACATTCAAATACCAATGGGCGGGAAATCATGATTCCAAATAAAAGATGGCGTAAGCGTCTCTTCCGGTTCGCCGAAGGTCATAATTAATTCCTCTCTTCTCGTCTATGCCGCCAGAAATAATCCATTAGCGGTATTAATCGCAATTATTGACGATCATTAAATCAGTCATACAACATCACTGATGCAATTTTCCCACTGTTAATATGGCAATAAGATGCTAGAGTGGGTTTCCACAAGGTGTTCCATTGTTTGTTGAATAGACGAGTGATTAATAAATTGCCTAGTTACCTGTTTGTTATTAAATTAGATAACTATAATGCGTGTGGTATTTTCGTCACTTTTGTGTATAATTGCCTTATATAATAAAGAATTTCCCAATATATTCATATCATAAATTCGCGGTGACTGTTTACGGAAACACAAAACTGGTTTTTATGTATTTCCGATTGATACGCACGTTAAAGGTGCTCATTAAAACACAATACAATATACATGATTATACTTTTTGTTGATTTAATGCAATGGCTCGCAACACGAATTAAGCACGAACAAAGTAATTAGGCAAGAAGAAGTACCTCAGAATAATAATGATAATGACAATGTTGCAAGTAAATCCACAATGCAATAAGATAAAAAAATATATCATACCATACCAAAGTAAACTGCGATATGATTTTTATTAAGGACACATGTAGCGTTTAAAAAAATGAAATGTCTCTACAAACGAGGCTTCTTTTATCTAGAGTTGACAAAATAGGAAAGGATTTAATAACGCACATTCTAATACGAAGCTACCAAGGTGTAACGAAATTGTTACTGAAGATACTCCTTGCACAGTTACATTTGCGACGCCACGGTATACAGCTGCACACGGCTGTGAAAATACAGTGATCGGCGATGAGAAAGATAAATTAAAAAATACCTGGTATTAAGGGGATATATAAAGCTCTATACATTTTTATAGGGATTTTCAATACTCTTGGTGATGTGCATACTCATATGTAATGGATATTAAATTTGTACGTAACATTCGTCGAAACTAGGCTGAGACAAGCAATGTAACTATATCAGGATCAAAATTTAAATAACTCAAAATCGATCAAAAAATAAAAGAAACGTTTAAAATATAGGATAAATTATCAATAATATTTGGAAGACATTACAATTTTATCGTATATTTTTAGGCCAGAAAATATCTCTTATGCTCTTTTTATAATTATTATGATTTGTAAAGAAACGAAAGATTATTTATAATGCTGTTACAAATGCACGTAAAATTTCACTTAAATCAATCCTATGGGTTCAAAATTGTTCTCAAGACAAGACTCTGCTGCCGTTGCTCTGCCACCGTGGCATCTATCGTAGCCTCGGCCTTATAATGACCAGTTTTATACTTTATATCATTAACTGATAAAAAAATATATAGCATCACGCGTTACGTTTCATCTTTCCCATACATGTGACCCTAATTACAGTCAGATTAGCCTATATATCATGTTCTCAAATATAATCTATATTTGGAAAGGACATAGTTAAATAACAATAAATATGACATGTCCAACATTAGCACAATTAAAAACTGAAAACGGTCAACACAGGTAGTGAGTAAATTGTACTATATCACGTAGATCAGACTGACGAAATATACGATGGTGACAGTTCGACGTCCCATCAGTTAGATATCTCTGACGTAAATAATAATCATGCAATGTGTTACCTTTTCGGAATTTTTCACGTAAAACGTGACAGCCATATTAATAACAACAGTTAGTTTAGTATGTCATGTGTTTATATTAACGTCACGCAACCGATGTCATATTAAATCATACAATTGTATTATGTATTCTACGTGTAAATTGAATATATTTCATAACATTGCAACTTGTAACACGTGGAATTATGACATTGTTTTATCGATAATATAATATTATTTGAGACATTATGTTTTGATTTATCATTTGACTTTATCTTACAATAATAATATATGAATCTAGATGCATTTAGCATTTACACGACACAAACGTAACAATATCTTTCAAGAGCTATATCGCTTTCGTTATCTGATAACAAAAAAAAAATGCATTTTGATTAATAAACATGCTTGATCATATTTAATGTTGATATTTTTGATTCTCTTTATGAATCGACTGTAGAAAGTCAAAAAGACGTAACTAACACAGGACAAGTTTTACAAGAGACACAACAACGTCGATTTTACAATTCTTGGCCCAAGTCAAAATGTATTTACTCAATATGATATTGATTCAACGAGTTATTAAAAAAACAGTGAAATTGATAAGGCGGATGCCTTTTTTCTGAACTCTAATTTCATAGACCATCCTTTTTTCAAACTTAAAAGCTAAATTTAGACACTAAAACGGTATTACCAGCTTATACCCTTTTGGTAGAATGTGTATTAAGTTGTATACATCCTTATTACCATATCGAAGCTATTTTGAAAAATTTAGGGTTACGTCCATATTCCTTTCTTCAGTCGATACTATAATATGTAATCATACTGCTGTCCTAATATCGGATACAGTAATCGCCTGTTTTGAATTATGCCTTGGACATTGGCCAAGGCTCCATTATATTTTACAATAGTAGAAATTAGATTTATTTCGAAGCAAGTTTCAAAACTGAATCGGTCTCGCTTAGTTAGACACCAATTTCAAAAGAAAAATACAAATTTTTCTTACACTGTTCTTATCTTGATCAATGGCGTAAGAATTCACTACATGACTAGCTGCATATATATTGTGTGCAATTTATTAACTTTAAGATAAGATGCTTAAGGCGAATTGCTTGGGTTACCCTCAGACGATGCCCTGGTAATCTAGGACTCAAAAAATACGCCACCAAGATCTAAAGGGTGTACGAAGATGTCAGCTGAAGATGGAAACTCGTTTAGTCAGATCATGTACAGCAAAATTCAAGTAAATGTATCCAGTAAACAAACTGGACGTCCACATTTAGAATCTCAACGTTTCTTACGTCTTAAGAAAGTGGATATTATTAGCATGAAAAGAAAGAGCATGAATTTTCGGAAGAAAAATTATACCTCACATATGAAGGCCAATACAAAACAGGCATAGCAAATATAACGTAAAGTAAATAATAAGAATCCTATCTACGAATTGGATTAAAATTTCAATGACCTGCAGCATGTGCTTAACAAGAAGCAGCAAGAAAAGAAATATCCTGCAATCCAATAATAGAATAAATAAAACAATAATGTAATGGCTTCATGAAGTTTTTGATGATTTTAGCATACCGTGAATCGGAAAATTACTACGTTGGATATGAAATGTATTATTGCTCAAAGACAGGACCCATATTGCTTATTATGGTGGTGATAACAATAATGCATATACATATCCGAAGTTATTTGCGGTTTGTTGCAACTAGTTTTATCTATGCACGAAGCGTCGGTTGTATTAAAAGTATAATCATTTGTTCGTGAACAGTAAAATTTACCATACATGAATCGAACATTAAATTCATGAAGTTTCATCGCTTTCGATGAACTGGGTACTTTATCAACAATAATGTTTTTGTATCATGTCCGCTCCGAAAGTGGAGTACATATATAGATCTCCGCAATGTGAAGATATGTTTTGACAGGTTATTCTTCACGAGAATTAGTTTCATTAATTTTCTACAATTTCTCAACCCAATGAGCATCCAATTCTGCATTTTCGGATTTTTAAAAATCCGACAGATGTAGGAATTAAACTTTCATTCCTCATATACAAGGCGTGCACGCTGATCTTTACGCTACTGGGGACAATATAATCTTACATTTTGTAATGCAGTAGTTGACAAAGTTTCTTAATATAGTTTTTCGACGAAAATATCTCGTTGCTTGCATATTCAAAAACTTGAATATAACGAAATCGGCACCAATTTGTTTCGCAAAAAAATCAATGAAGCAATCCTTCGATTTGAGCTAATTTGATAAAATTAGATAAACCAAGGATAAAAAATTGTAAATATATTTTAATAAATGTGTGTTTATCCATTTATTTTAGCCTCTAATGCCTTTACACAACAGATTTAGAAACTGCGCATCCTTGCATGTCTGTAAAAGTCTCTTTCTCTAATATAATAAATACATCAACCTGCCCTTTTCGTCTTAAAAATGTCAAATTAAAACAATATTTCATGTATTGATTTTCACTTTTTCTTTCATTTGGATGTTACTCAATTGCGACCCTAAGCATATGGCGCACTGTGCAACTGGTAACGTGGTACCGGTACCTTAATTTGGTTCTGAGTGCCATAACGTAAAAGGTAAAAATTATTTTTACGAATGTAGTCGAGTTTGATCATCGATAATTAATTATTAATACATTATTTCTTAATGAAAATAATCGCGACTCTAATTATTGAGTTATAGCACTATTGCATTTAAAGAGCAATATAAAAGGTGTTGAATAATAATTATAACCGTAATATAAACTGAAATAGCGGAAATAGCTATCGACAAACATTCATAATTATCTTCAGTAATTTAAAAATAATAATTATATTTGATTATAAGTTTAAAAATGTACACATATAAAAAAACACTGTAGTAACCAAATTTCTGCCAAAATCAATTTCACGATTATCGGTTGTTAACCATTCACTCATTCGACCATTTATTAGATTAGTTTTTAGATTTAATAGTTAGATTCAATCAATTCGCCTTTTATTTGTAGATCGAATGTATACACAAATAAGTTACTTTGAATATAGCTGCACGATCCAGGACCATTCACAAACATATGCACAATCCACTAATAACCTTCAATAAATACATTATATACAATTTTTTTTAAATTAAATTAAGCACGGACGTACTTGTTAAAATTCAGGAACGTAGAAAACTGCTGGATATAAGTTCAAGAGTATCAGCTGACAATTATAAATTCACTTTAATTCAGGTAATGTATTTTGAAACAATGTTTCACTCAAGACACTTTGTAACCGGACAGTATGGATGTTATGTTTGTATGAAATGAATAAGAGCGTGCGAGAGCGCGCGTCCGCGAGACAAAGTCAACTGGCCATTATTTGTCTGATCTAGCAGGTTGTGTACCGGCTGGAGTACATATTTTCAATCAGGCATCGTCAAATATCGTTATAAAATTGGTTTATCGAATAGACCAAATATCAAATGTACAAAAGATTTAAAAAAAATCATTTAAATACATAGAATATACGTACATATTATGTACGAAGTTATCTGAGCTTTTTTTCAAACCATTACCATTGCTGTATTATAGAAGAATATAATTACAGTATATACTATTGTATAAACTATCTGATTAATTAAAAACAGATTTTATTTTTAAATACGCGTCATGGATATTCCACAAATCAATTGTATAACGGTGATCTGTCATTTCTTGATTACGAATTATTTGAAGATCCAAAGCGTCTATAATAGTTAAGCTTCAAATCTCTTCTATAAATTCAATAATCTATTATAAAATAAATCCAGCTTAAGTGTGGACATTATAGATTACTGCAGTGTGTACTATTTAAATTGGTTTTTAGTAAGATTGTTGGCCAATTTCTCAACCTATCCCTAGCATTTTTTCTTTTATTTTGAACATATTTGCTCCAAAAGTGAACCTCCACAATGTCCAAATATCTTTATAGATATTTTACGAGAATATGTTATCAGCTAATAAATTGCCATAATTGCCGAGCATCCAGAGCTAAATATTCGTTTTTTAAACTCTTAGCAAAGTGGGATTCTAGCCCTGAACCTCCTATGCCAATGCGGTCATATTGACACCACCACTGGGACTGTAAAGCTTGTATCTTAATTTAACAATATAACTTTTTTTTTTACGCGTGAATGCTAATATAATTAATTAAGTGCTGCCCCGGCGTATTGAGGAACGACATGACATACGTCAATGTATTCATCTACAGCAGAGGCACATTAAGACGTCAAATAATGTTGAAGACTTTCATTTGAAAAATTAACAATGACTATCTATATATATGTGCTTTTGATATAGCAACACGTTGTATCATATCCATTTCGCATTTAAGTTGAACACATCTGCCCAGCTTACGATAATTATTATCAAATCACTTGCTACCTTCGCTGGAGAAACCTAGGTTAGGTATAAACACGTAGTGTCTGAAATCGCAGCCACACAAGCAGCTGTTTACTCGATTCGATGACGAAAGAACAAGAAGTAAAAGTGAATTCCGCCATAACAAAATAAAATAACACAAGTGACTGCAAAACGTTCATACTGATAGTAAACAACATTATTCTTAACTGGGCTTAAAAGGAAACTGTTTTATCATTTGTAATTTGGAATTAAAATGCAAAGTCATCTCAGATCACTTTCAATTAAATTTAGTGAAATCTTGTATGTTGAGATGACAAAAGAAAGCATAGATAGTTTTATAATTAATACTATCGAATAATGATGTGGTAAAAATTGATTTAAAGTATTCGAAATTTTCGACTAATATGAACCGTTACGCCTGACCCGGATTTTGAATTACATTACTTTTTTTTTTAAATCTTCACTCCAAAAATAAACAATCACACGTCAAATTTCTTTGTAACGAAGTATGAGAGACCATGCTACATAATATGTTACATATTATTTTGTTATACCAAGTATAAGGAAATTATTTTTAATTACAAAATTTAGCCTGGATAGGTTTGTCATCTAGGATACAAACATACTTTACTATAATCAGGACCACGTCGTCCTAGTGTCCAAATTGTATACCGCACATGGGTGCCTGAATATTGTGGGCATTTTGGTGGGGTATTTAAAAATGTACTAATTTCTACATGCAATGATATTTACATAATAAAAGCAAGTATATTATAAAAATATAATATACTTACATAAAATTCTTTATAAATGTTCAAATTAAATCAGTGAATATATGTAAATAGGTGGCACTTTTTCTAATATATTTACATATCTAAACTTTTTGCACAGGGGCGCCTGCAACCCACGGCGTGGCACTGACTATACTAGATAACCATGGAACCAATAGAATGTTATCATGTCTAGCAATTTTCAACAAATGTATTTCGTTATATTGAAATTTATACTCTGTTACATCGAAAAATTGCTATACAAGGCTTATTTTGTGCGGACATTTGTTCGGTTCAATAAAAAACACTTATTTTTGAAACTTCGTTACGTTGGTATTTATTATAAAAAGATTTTAGATGTATACATATGTTTACAATGCAAGCACTTATCTCAATGTAGTTTTTAATATTTGAATATGAAAAAATAACAATGGGAGGCAAACTGTAAACCTCTAGAAACGTAGGACATCACGAAAAAAACTATTTATGGTGAATGATACATTTGTATCTTGTCCCGTTTAATAACTATCATATTTCCCGAGGTATAGTATAATTTTGCATTTGAGAGTTTTTTATTTACAGCAGCGCGCCAACTTAAAAATACATCGGCTGATGGATGTCATTTTTCTTTTAAATGTTGCCATTATGTTTTTCTTTATAATTGCAATAGTCTCGTGGTTAAAATTTCATTAAATGGCTTGCCGTTTCGAAATATATTTGTTTACCCGTGTATAAACAATAGAAAACTCTTTGTTTCTCTTAATAAATCCTACGAAATAGTCATTAAGTGTGAACTGTCGCAAAAAATTGACAATGATTGTCGAGTACAAGCATTAAAATTTGCCATGACAAAATTTCTCAGAACAAATTTTAAAAGACAATGGAAAGATTTGAAATGAACGCTAATATTTCGTATTAAGTCGTTTTACATATCGTGCATATAAGTAATAATTATCACAATACAACATTAGTACGAATAGTTTATAAATATTGTGCAAAAAAACTGGAACATATTAATTATGTTAACACTAGTTTAAAATTTACATAAATAAATTTTCTAGTCCTTTTCCAAGTATTTTTATAAAAATATCGTATATTTTCATAGTATTGTGTATTTGTTTTATTTATCTAGATACTCAAATCAAAACATACAAACGTTCACTAAAGCGTCACCAAGAAAGTAAAATAAATGAACTCATGTTAAGACACTAGAGGAACTAGATCATTATAATAGAATAAATTGCATGAAGTAACGACATACCCGCGCCTGCGTACATTACTCAAAAAAACTGAATTCAACGCTAAATTCATCAACGTGAAACATCTGTTTTCGACGAAATTTTAAATTTAAATTTAAAAACTTTAAATTATTTCAAATCGTTTATCTCAAAGACTTTTTTATTTACGATAAAAATCAAAGATGTCTGCAAAGAAATCACTAATCACACTTATCTTTTAAATTTAATCCTTTTTGTCTGCCAAATAACGGTAAGTACAGTTTTTAAAAACTGTTATTATTTACATAGTGCTGGCAGAGAGTTCGCCACCATATGGCAGATACGTCAAAAGCATTCATTGAACCTAGTGACCGGCTACTGATAAGCGATAAGCGTGTTCTTATCTATAACAAATTAATATTATGAAAGTGTTTGCACTTAAATACAAAATAATCTTTTCTTTAGATTAACCAATCTTCATTGAATTACTGCAATATTATTATGTCATTTCTTTTGTTCGAATTTAATGTAAACTAATTGTGTTTGTAGTCTCCACACTTATAGATAATGTGGATAACTCTTTGGAAGATAATGTATAATACAACTGGAGTCTAGAGCAAGGTTTCCTAACCGCTGGTCCGCGAATGGTTGTCGCCTATTTTAAAATGCCCATGCCAAAAATTAAAATAAGAACGCAATAAAAACATTGCACTCCAAGTTTTAATGTTCGCATTGTGTTTTTGTTCTTAGAATATGTATTATATGTACATATATCATAAATCGGTAGCGTGTAATATGCAATAGTACGGAAACTTTTCCGTCATCAGTTTTGTATCGATTCCTCTGTTGACAGAATGCCTTGCATCCTGCGCCAACAAGGCTATAGATATTAAAGAGTAAATTTGAGATGGGAGAAAGAAATCAAAATTTATTGATAGTTTTACCAGATATTTTCACATTAATGCATATAAAAAGAAACTCGTTCTTTGAGATAGTTGCTAGTTGCATACGAGAGTAAAAGAAGGAAATGTTTCTACGTTTGGAAGAATTTTTATTTGCTTCTGACGTAACCGGAAAATAAATTTAAACACAACTAGTTGACGTTTGAGGACATTAATGAAAAGCTTAAACATTACTACCTTGATAATGTAGATCTTCGCAAAGGCAATCTATAGGTTCATGGAAGCTGCCACTTAATACATGAGAAAATTAACAACAAATCTAATTGTCTTCTGATTCCACTCTGGTGTCGGTACATATAATAAAACCACTGTCGTAGTTTTGAATATCGATGTAATAAAAAATCCATATTTAAGTTACGAAGAAATATAATTGATATCTGCATTTTCGACTATTTATTTATGTGAGAAGACTGTCGGCCATGATAAAAACAAAGCTGAGAAACCGATTGGATGTCAATGCAGCACTTCATCTTTCAGTAACGTCGATGAAGCAACTGTTATCAATATTATTATTCTAACAAATTCGTAACGGCGGATTTCGCACTAATTTTTGAAATTGAATATTGCTTTCTTAATATAAAAGAAAATCTGTCTTTTGTATATGGATTTACCGATCGGTTTCTGATTATTTCATGTTTTCATATATATATATTGTATTCTCAATAAAACTGTTGTTTGTTATGTAAAACTAATAATAAAATTTATGCTACATACATAATAGTTTTTATTTCTGCGTTTACCGTTTACCGGTCCGCAGACGTAAAAAGATTGGGAAAAGCTGGCGTAGAGAAGTCACAAATTATATTAATTTGCGGTAGGTAATAAATTTGGACTTCGTTTGAAATTCATTTTTATTAAAGAACTAACCAAATCGTCACACACCCCATAGTTTTGTTATTTAATATAACGAGATAGTATTTTTAGATGCCGTTATAACATAAATAGATGGTATTTAGATAATTTTAGTGATGCAAAAATACGAAATAATAGACATATTATCCACCCTGTAAAAAGGGAGTTAGTTATATTTGCAAATTTTGTTCAAATATTTTTTTCGAAATATCTGACTTTATAACGGAATTTGCACTAATTATATTTATGTATGTGATTGACTTGAATTTTGAATGCAGACGTACACATAAAGTATTCAGTGTACATCTGTGATAAAACGATACTAGAACTGTTGTAAATATGAAGAGAAAACATGTGTTGAACCAAAAATAAAATATATTTGTATGGCAATAAAGACACAATTACTTCGTTTGTTTACAAAGATGTTTTGTTAAAAAGTCATTGTAAGGTTTCATCTTATAATTCTATGTATAGCCACACGAAAAGACGTAAAGGGCCGCCTATTGCCCAGCTTCGTTAAAATCAGTCAATTTTGGCATCAATTCCTACATTTTATATGCGTAACCGTCCAGAAATAGGTTTTCAGAAAAAATCTAGGTTAGGTTCTCTTAAAAGGCCTATTACACTTGACGAATATTAGACGCATAATAAATATTTTCTTCGTGCATTAGTTAGAGCGGAGGAAAAATGATTCTATTCAAAATTGAGTACACTAATTTTACAGAACAAATAATGTGATTCGTGAACAGACATTTCACTGTCAAGTTATTTGCATTGATATCTTTTAAACTGCAGTTATACCAATAAAATAAAAAAAGATTTCTAATATAACCGGTTTCTTTGCATACATTAAAAAGAACAAATTTTGTTCTGATGTATGTTTCAAGGTCTTAAGCTATCACTGTTATGTAAATGTCAAAATTTTACGTGAATAACGATGAGAAACATATGCCGGAGAGTTCGCTGTGTAAATAACAAATTCAATAACTATTAAACACAATCATATCTGATACTAAATAATGACGAAAGATCTGCTATAACGTAACCATATATATCATTTAATCATATGCCATATTATGTTAAACATACTATGGAGCCTAAGTCGTTTGCAGTCGATAGTAAAGTTTTCAATTGTTAGAGCACACGACAAATTTGTGTTCAAAACACATAGGAAAACTATGTTTAAATATTGAAAAATGACTATAAGAATGAGTGTTAGTAAATGAAAACTATTGCGAAATCAGTTGAAAATAAAAAATATTTATAAGTGGTCTTATATGTAACAAATGGAGTGTTTTTTTTCTCATTTATTTTAGTGTTAAAATAATGAAATATTTATAAAATTCATTTGAAAAATTCTGGAAGATTTCCTGGGTTACCTAGACAACGAAATGTTTTATTTAACAGATGTGTCAATCTTTTGTTTCAATTCAAATTAAAATTGTCTACGTTAAACTACAGTGTTAAATTTTTCAGTGTTTATAAATGTATAAGAATTTTGTGATTGTTTGAGAGTGTGTTGTTTAGACGTGTTCATTAACTCAGTTTTATGTGTCAAGTGGCGTTCTTTGTGGTAAAATCTATGACTGGTTAGTGATTTTTAATTTATATATAAATAATCTTTTCTTCTGTATGGGCCTTCCCACTTATATATATATTGTTCATGTATAAATTCTCTGAATAAAAAGAATTTATACCAATTGATACTCAGCGTGCCATGTCTTTCTATCTCGTAAATGACTACATGGAATTTATAGTGACTGACACAATTGATGCAGTGAAAATACAATGAAATACAACAATTTTAAAACAAATGTGAACCTAAGATTTAAATGTAAATATAAAGTATCAAGTTAATCTTATTAAGATGATGTGGATTTAAATTTGTTTAAGACAATACAACCGACTCTTTTTAATTGTTCTATTTTTAAGCAGTGGCATTTTTGCTTTTGAAATTCTGAAATGATTCAGCTAAATTTTTTATTGTGGCTCTAAATCCTTCCATTGTACCTTATTAACCATTTTAACACCGTTTATACAAATAGTTTTGTATAAATTAGACATTGATAAATATCAGTAGAACTCAAAATATTTTTTATCAGCCATAAGATCTATGTTACAGAATGCATAAAAAGTAACTCAATAATTATTCAATCAATAATTCAATTGCATAGTTTTAATTTTGACACAATTTTCAAGAATATACCTACCGTATCATCTGTCACCTCACACGTATACATAACTAGCTACGTATAGCATTTAAGCCGAGACGATATATACTCAGATTTAATGGGTTAAATAATTATAAAAGAAAATATTATAAAGCTTTATTTAATTAATAAATTATCTAATTCCGAATACAATAAATGTTTTAACCGCTTCTTTGGTGAGTTAATTTTTTACCTAGACACGTTTTAATACTACAATCTTTCACTGTTATCTATTCGATTAATATCATAATCAAATTGGATGTGCCGATTTGTGAACAATCAATCCTCTTCTATTTCCAAACAACGAACAAATTAAACTGAAAAGTTATTCCAAATTGGTAAGAATGTGTATAATATTACCACAAGTGGCAAGGCAACTCAAACTTGGAATCAAAGAAACACTTGGGGATGAATTTGAGCACATAGGACTGGTTTATGTGGAGTTTTGTAAATTTCTATGAATAGCAATAAAAATATTCTTTCGTTTCTTTACGAATAATAGAAATTATAGAAATATCATAAAATTCCCTACTTTTTAATGCCTTTCAACCCTTTTTCTCATTTTTTTTCGTAATTTGTACGTATTTTTTTCAAGCCTAAAGGATATACCGTGGCATAAGAATCGTCAATGGCATAGTTGCCAGAAGTGTCATTTTCTCAAAACTTCGGTAGGAGCGTAGTAAATCGTCCGTGATAATGAATAATAAAATCGTTACACCAACGACATTTTTTTTTCGATTGATAAAATGGAAACCATTGCTATTAATATAACCAATATTTCATGTCCGTCTATATTCTTCCACAATAACTTCGCCATGAAACACAAAATTAAAAACCAATTTTAGACTGAAGTGAACTTGGATCGAAGAAATTGGATTTTCAATTTATACAGAGGTCTGACGATTGCCGACGTCCGGTGACGGATGTACCACACGAAAAAGAAGAACGATAGGGAAAAACAGCCGCATTGAGAAAATCATCTCAAGGCGTTCCCCACTTTAAAAAACAATCAGTGTTCTCGAATTGGCCGTGGTACAAAAACAGATTTTGACAACACCACTTACTGAGAATACTGATTAGTCCTTTGGCTGCAAAGTGTGTCAGTGCAAACCGCGCTGGGATTCCCGTCACGTTTTTCCTGCATCGCTGATTATCTCATCTTGCGAAACTTATCCAAACGGTGGTTGACACTTTTACTAACAAGAGATGCATAAATACAATCGACTGAAGAAAGGCAGAATGACGTAATCTTCAGATTTTTAAAATAGTTTTTTTTTAAATAATCACTATGTACACAACTCAATACACATTTTATCAAAAGGATGTAATCTAAGCATAACATACAATGTAAATTGTTACATGTCTAAAGAAATTGTCCTAAGTTTATGAATTTTTACTGTTAAGTGGTTTTTAAATTAATCTGTTAATTTTTTTCATTATTTTCAATATGTTGTCAGTAAGTACTGTTGATTCATTTCTAATATTATCGTTTTTTTACCATTATCACTTCGAAAGTAAAGCGTGTAGATCTTCACAGTGTGAATATGTCCGCTTCATTATTAAAGTACTTCGATCTCCGCAATGTAAAGACGTATCCTGAAAGTTTTCTTTCTTCAAAAAGACTGGAAACTGGCTGACAATTTCTCATTGCAATGACTCATTACGAAGGGGAGAGATATGCACGATCAGTGCTGAGCCATGAGTAGTAGGTGCCCTTGTAATAAATTTCTAGCCCTTTTCTAAAAGTAATTCATATTGTGATAATATACTTGGTTAAGTATGCAATTATCATTACACGCAGAAAATACTGATAAATTTACATCATTGTCTTATAAACAGGCGCACATCTTATTCAGGCGCCCTTCTGCAGTGCATAATCTGCAAACTGCATTGTCCCTATGAGCATCGCATATTCATCACTGCATGCAGATAAAATAACGTATCTATATACGAAGATCAGGTAATTTTTTTTATTTAGTTGCCAAATTATTGCAATCACATATACACCTGCAGCCAAAATGCAGTGGCCTTTATTAATCAGTAATTAGCATTTCGCGCATGTCTTGGCATTTCCCCAAAGTGAAATTTTGGTTATTCAATGTATTCTTTTCTGTCTCTTGTCCGTTAATTTTAAACGTTACTTATTCACAAATCAACAACAGATAGTTTCCTCACGAATTCGCAAATTAATTTATCTTGGACCAGTGCCTAGTTTGTGGTGTTTATGGGTGAAATTTAAAATATGTCACCGACAATTCGTAACTTGTAACTTGCTTTCCCCTCCACTACCCGCCACGTCTCCACACCCGTTATGCGGGCGT
>JAGVSQ010004267.1:0-19772 GCA_022683975.1 Rhyacophila evoluta
TTGGAATACCTTGCTGTCGGCCACCGGTGGCCGACATGGCGATCAACGTGTTAAATACCAATTTTCACAGTATACGGTCGGATGCAGAACTGTGTCCGTACTCCTTTATGGGTTAATGAAAACTTTAGAACGGTTTGAAGGGAAATAGGCATCTAACTTTTTATGAATTTTACATTTTTTTTCAGTAAAGTACCGGAGCAAGTGAAACAACCTCGGCAACGAAAAGTTTCATTTAACAAGCCTGAGGATTTTTCTGGAACTGGAAACTTTAGTGGACAATTTTCTTTTAGTGGTCCTGTTTTTAAACCTTCCCTTCCATTTTTGAGGCACAGTTTTTCAAATACTTCAACTACAGCACCAAACGCCAGTCAACTGACATGGTATGAATCCGTTAGGAAAATAGGTAGGAGTCAATCTTTCAATGTTGGCTACAATGATTATTTATCAAAAATTAAAAAAGAATATCAGTCAACTTTGAAGGAATTAAATGCAAGTGAATCCCAGCTGAATAAACCATGGTGCAAGGTAAAAATTATTGATTTTGCACATACCTTTCCTAGCGAGAATGAAACTGTCGATGAAAACTATATTGAAGGTATCGATAGTGTTGTAAAAATATTTGAAAAATTTCTAGAGACAAGATAACACAATCTGAATGTCTTTTATATTTTTAAACAAACAATAAAAGTAACATGTATTTTTCACTAATAAACTTTTGACTTCGCATTTATCCATCAAGTATAATAACTAATTATCAAATTATCAAGTTGAATATTAAAGCGAAACTTATTCAAATTATCTTGGCATTTTTCAAATCTTCTTGAATTGTCCTGAAAATTTAAAAATATATTGTCTGAAATTCCATTACAAAGATTAATTAATACCTATTATACAATTTGTATCTACATTCTAAAACATACATATTATTTAAAAGAAATAGGAAAACTGAAAAACTATCAAGATTAGTTGGTAAAAGAAATCTGACATTCATTGCATAGAACCACTGAATGTGTTCTACATAAATGTAAACGTGTGTATATTATATATGTCAATTCATATATTTCAATTTAGGATCATTTCCTTCAAATTACCATCATACAGGTGGGAAATATTTTTTAAATAAAACATATTTTAGTGTTAGAAGAAAGATATAATATATATATTTTTTTTAATTTACATTAAAACTGAATTTTAATATCATAACATTTTTTTTTTCATCATTATGTTTCCCTCAAATATTTCCTGACAAAAACCATCAGTGTCAAAAATAGTTACATAAGACTTTATAAAAAGGTCAAAATTATGTTTGCTCAACAACACAATACCGACAAATTGAATACACAAATTAAAACTAGCCAATATTACATGAGTGATAAAATAATATTATAGATACATGTAATAAGAATACGATAAACATAAATAGCATATTTCACTCCAACCAATTTTAAGTTAGCATAATATTATTGGGAGTATGTATTCCAAAAACTAAATAACCCTAATGAATTTAAAAAATAATATTTGACAACCTGAAATTGAATTGTGAAAACTATTTATAGCACAGAAACCAATTTAACATTATTATAGCAGAATTCACTTAGGACCAATTTAAGTTGTTTTGATATAAATAAATTTTATTGAAAATCAGACAATTTTTTAAACACAATTAAGTCTACGATTATTATTAATACAGCAAAATTAACATTAGTAAGTATATTATCAGAACATATTCAAGTAAATTTAACTGTTCAGATACAAAATTGGGAATATGATTACTTATTCAATCCTAGCATTAAAAAAAATAATATTATTCTTTCACCAATTTTTTATATCTATACATATCTAATATTTTTACATTACAAATGCGTTGACTCCTCAGTGACAAATATATAGATTTTAATACACTATACTACACATGTCTGTTGTGTAAATCACAATCAATCAAACTGTTAAATGTAAAAAGATATCAATTCCTCAAATATATTATTTCATAATGAAGATAGATAAATAAATTTATTGCTAGTATGGCTATTTTAATACAATACAGAAACAATGAGAATTTTTGAACTTCTCACCAGCGAATCTGCAATTTTTATCGCTCATGATCAAAAACATATCCAGAGATATTTCTCATTTAATGCACTGAATATACATTTGAAATATATAGCCTACTGATCAAAAAAGTATTCAATTAGACGATTTGTTTCTAAAATGTGAATGTGTGAACTACCACAGTAAAAATAATTTCTTAAATTTGAAATCAAATCATCAAAAGACAAAACACCTTTACGTATTGAATGGTGCACTCAACATAAGGGATGAAAAGTACACAAATCAACATTACGAATTAAAAATTTATTTACATGTTAAATAGACCATCCATAAGTGAATTCCGCTGTTAAAAAAATGATAGTTCTTACAACATGGTGATTATCGAAAGTCTTTTGGTGACCATCAGCAATAATTGATTATTAAAAAGATTAATAATTGTAAAATAAGCTCTTTAAAATATTCAGATATTAAAACTATACACATAAAATTTACATGAGCCGAAAGCTAAAAGTGAAGTTAGGGACGTCATGCAATATATATATATATATAAAAAAACTAATTTATTAAACACAGACCATAATAAATCATATTCATTGTTCACTATGAAACTGTATGGCAAGAGAATCTATTTGTCTGTAACAACCTTTGTCTCATGCTCAATATGCATTTACAATATTCAATATTGTTACCCTTCCACCAACAAGAACATATTTCCTGATGGAATCCACGTAATTGGAACGGTGCAACATCTAACAGCCAACCTGATTCCCTCATCAACATCAGCCAATAATTGACTTAGTATTTACTTTGTTTTTAATGTGCAGGTTTGAAAAAATATGTAGATAGTTATTTTCATTGTTAAAAGGCTATAATTAAGATGGAAGATTTAACCTTTTTATCAAATACAAGATTTTTATTTCTATTTGTTAACTAATATGATAACATACATACTTTAGAAACAGTTGTGACTCTGCAAATAAGAGTTGCAATTTGTGATTATAATAGCTATTGGCAAACTTTTAAATCTTTAAAATTATAATTTAGCAAGCTCATCCAAATATTATAACCATTAGCAAAACTGCAAATATTATAAAAATAGCAAAGTATACAATCCTCATATTCTTATGTTGTTTTGATATGAAATGACTTCGAATGAATTTATTATATTTCTTGAAAAAACGGAGCTAGCTAGTGACATATTCTACACATACAATGGATGTGCTGTGAAGACACTGACTTCCTCTTAGTGAAGATCGCCATCGTTTTTTACCAAAGTTAAGCGATTAAAATTAAATTTAAAAAATGAATATGTCACGAGTGGTAAGGAATTACAATTCGCATAACAATTGATGGAATATTATTCTTGCAATGCTCATGTCAGATTTTAACGGTAGAATAGACTGAGGACATACAGGAGGGATATTAGATTTTGGGAAGTTTGGGTGCGCTGACAGGTGGATTAGCTCTCCGAAGACGCTCTTGTCCCTCAGCTTTATAGTCATAACGGCAGCCATGAATTTCTTTGTAGCGATGTGGGGCGCAGAACAGGACACCACAGCGGCAAATGTGGACGGTCGCTACTGATAATCGCCTCTTACACATAGCACATCGAACGCGATTTCGCTTTCCACCATTGCCCTCTTTAGACTCCGATTGATCGCTAGCGACGATTGGAGATGGAAGGCTATTGCGAGATTCCTCTACACTGGGATCTGAACTATTCAAAATCCGAGCATCTGCCCGAATAGAGTTAAATTTATCGGGAGAGTTCGTTTCTTTTATCAAAATAGAGCTCCCAACAAAGCCAGAACGTCTCACGTCACAACGCTCATAAAGAGGAGCAAACCGCTCACGGTCAGAACTATTTTCAGCATCAAAATCGCGCACTCTGACATCATCAGACGTTTTCCGTATGATGGCTTCATATCCTCTGCCACATCCTACTGCTGACTGTCTCCCAATTGTGGAATCTGTACGTTCTTTACGATCTTGAAAGTCATCATGATCTATTTTAGGAATTTTTCTGACTCTCCGGCGTCGACGTTCACTTCCTACTTCCAGATTTTTCGGAGAGGCTCCAGAACCATCAAAGCGACGATCGGCACAATCATCATTCCGTACAAGCCTGATACCACCGAGAGAACGGCGGCCATCACCATCAAAGCGGCCAGCATCCGCAGTCATCCTAAAGCGCCCATCAGTGTGATCGCCAAAATTTCTTCCTACTAATATTTTCTCAGCGGAGGAGCCGCATGTCTCACAGTCACCTCTTGGCCCTTCCAGTGCCTCCCCTTCTGGTCGGTAGTGCAAATTCTCACGTTTGACAATATCCACTTTATCTAGGCGTTCATCACTTGCATCCAGGTGTTCACAGTTGCGATGTCGGCTGAGCGATGGTAAAATTCTGTTCCTTCTGAGATTCAGCAGATCAGACGTGCTGCTGGAGAACATCATGCTTCCTGGTTTAGCAGCTGATGATCGCCTTGGCTCAGTGTCCTCAGATCTGTCTAACTCCGAATGTGAACTAAACTCTCCTCGCGGAATGTGTAGCTCGACACCACCACGAGAATCAAGACAAAGGTTAGAGACAGAGTGGCTGAGATTTGAATTTTTCTTTGAAACTTTCTCCTCCCGCAAATCTTGTGGTCTATGTGGGCCAGAGCATGGAGATAATCTGTCACCCTTCTTAGCCCTATCAGTGACTTCTCCACGTCCACCAATCTCCTGTAAATTATTTAAATGAGAATTGGAGCCAAACACCACACTCCGAGGGAGCCTTTTGAGATGGGTAGGACCAGCTCCAGGTTGACGGTAATAATATTGCGAACGGCTATCGAATCGATCAGGGCCCGAAGATTCTGTTTCATCTCCCAGTAGTCGACCCATTCCATATTCACTGCGGACGCTATGCCCTAAAAGAAATACATTTTTTTAAGATCCTTTTTACAACAATGCATTCATACCAACCCAAAATGTGTGGGAAATTTTATTTTTTTTAGTATCGTAAGCAGGAAACTTTTATTATTTGAGGACAAAAATAATTTCAATTGAGACAAATGGTAAGAAAATCATACCACAATGTCTCATGTTAAGTTACATCTCAAAAATATGAATACATACTTTACTCAGATATTTACTTCAAAATAATAAACACTGAATCAATGTCTTCCAAAAAAGAATTTTGGATTGATCCTTAAAAAATGAAAGTGATCAAAACATATTGTTAATTACCTACCTAGGTTAGCAGTTAGGACATTCGATGTCTCCAGTCCATTAGTTTCCATAATATCAGAAGGAATAACAGGTCTATCTCCCAGGAACATACTCTTACCGGATCCAGTCTTGTGAAAAGTGTCAATATTGCTCGCTTCCATGTTACTATTCATATAAGACGGCAGAGTATTGGAAGTACCAGCAAGAATAGACCCATTATTAAAGCGATCAGTGGCATCGTTGCACAAAATATTGGCGGGTCGAATTAAATAGTCTGCAGGAGCAGCAGCTTCTCTACTAGGATACTTTGAATTAGCGGTCCGCCATGCTCTACTCGCTGAAGACACTGTATTGTCATTACTTGCGAGGTCAGAATAACTACCGATGGGTGGCCAATGCCCGTATTTATCATTCAAAGGACTTTTGTTAGCAAACTTTCCATATGAGGTGTCTGAATGAAAAATGGTACTATAAGTTGATAGGGTTTGAGGATGCGAATCGTTCGAGTAGAATCTATTAGGTTTGTATTTTGTGAAATTAGGAGTTTCATCAAAAAGGCCATTTATGGTGGACGATAACGTTTCTTCGCTAAGGGTTTTCTTTAAAGGCAGAGGTGATTTCTTTTTCATATCTAAAAAAAAAAACATCAAGATTATTCACCAATTTTTCAACCTAATTCTCAATTTAAGTTTGTTGTTTGCAAACAGGTAAAGGTATAAAATATGACAATGAAGTTATTTTATATAATATCGCCAATATTGCAGGAACACATTACTTGATTTTTTGGTTTAAGTCACTTAGCAAAGTATTTTTTTATTTTTTTGCAATCTCTTGTATCATTGGCACATTTTTATATTAAAAAATAATTTGTACACATTTATAAATATATGTGTGAATATAAAAATATGCTAACGATCCTAGGGATTGCAAAAAATAAAACCTTACTTTATAAAGTGACTCAAACCAAAAAATCAAGTTACGTGTTCCTGCAATATTGGCGATGATATGTAATCATTCCATCATACACTCGTACCACAAATAAAATCTTGTAAATTAGTTGTTTTAAATAAATTATTTAACTGTTCACCTTTTTCGATAAAACTAGTGTGTTTCTTCTTGTTACGCTTCATTGATAAGGTCTCCATTTTGCATCGTAAGTCTATCATTTTGCACATAGTGAGAGCTGTTTCTTCTGCAAAGAAATAAAAATCATACATCAACTCAATTCCCAGCAATGGAAAATTGTTACAGATACAACAGATTACATTAGATCATAAACCACATAGGTATCTAGGACATGAAGAAATGAATTGCTGTAAGCATTAGAATATTGGATTAACAACCATACAAAAAGATCCAATTTCAAGATTTGCATGGGTAAGCGTTGAGATGTTATTCCATGAATCTTGCAAATTTTCAAAAGTCCATATGAGGTTTGATCAACAAATATGTGGAATTTAGGTATATATTGTAAATAAGGCCAATTTATGTTGTATTGACATATCTTGATGTTGGTAACCTGATGAATGCTAACTTTATTGTTGGCTTACATATAGATTTCATGGGTTTCGGTGTGCTCTCCAATTTTTTCAAGAAAATTAAACAAAGAATTTGCATTCAGTTTTGCGTAAAACAGGGGTTTACAAGTCGTACAAACGTTGAAAAGAGGGCCGTAAGCAACAAATGACAATTTTTTTGATCAAAAGCAGTGTCTAATAGACATTGCTCAGGAGTCTCTGAATAAAGTCAATGACAGTCTGCAGGGTTGTACTCATATTATGCAAAAAGTAAGGTTTAATTCCATCAGTGGAAACTTCCAAAGCTAAAACCAAAAAAGGTTCATCAAGTTCGATCAAATGTAATGGTTCTGCTGCTCACTGTTTTCATCAATTTCAACAGTATAGTGTACCATGAGTCCTTGCCACCAGGTTGTACAGTCAATAAAAAGTACTACCTGGAAGTTCAATGCTATTTACATAAAGCAATCCGAAGAAAACAACTCATGGCAATTGCGATAATACACAAGCTCAAATTTCACTGCTTTTTTGTGAATTTTTGGTCAAAAACAGCACTCAGCATACAACTTCGTCATCTTCTTCCCATTCCCGAAGATGAAAAATCAATGAAAGGGCATTTTGCCAATATCAAGGTAATAAAGAAAGAATCACTGCAAGAGCTTAACTCCAAAAAGGCACTGGCACAAGTGTATTATATTATATCTGATGAGGACTTCTGTGAATTATATTGCTGAATAGTTTTTGAGAAAAACCAAAATTCTGCATTATTTTTCATCAAACCTCGGATCTACAAATCGTAAAAATATTTGTAAGCTTTACACATTATGTATTGTTATGGATTTATCTGCAACAAATGAATACAGAGTATATGATTCTCAATAATGTAAGATATTATCCTAGGAGATTATTTGTCGCAACGGTTGGATTGCCAGCTAATTACTCAAGTTGTTAATACAATTAAATGTTGATATAACGGACTTCATATATAACAGACAATATCCATATATGAGTGAAAGTGCAAGGTTCGAAAAATGGTTAGAAGAATTTGTTTGATGGCCAAAATGCAGACATAGGTTCAGAAAGGTTGGAAGTCCTTGATTTCCGTAGAGCAGGGTTTCCCAAACTTTTTATGCAATGGAACACTTTTTAGGTTGGGTAATTCTTACTAGTAAGATCTTTAATTTTTTTTTTGTAATACAGATAACACTACCCAGATGTTTTTCAATGTCCATTCATTGTTTGAGATGGTAAAAGTGAAATATCAATGTCTTAATTATGCGTGTGCATGTGTTGTGTGCTGCCAACTTATGAAAGATTTTCTGACACTTCAATAATTAAGACATTGATACTTCACTTTTACCTTTAAGATACATGAATGATTCAAATCATCTTAAAAAGTATGACATCTGTATATTTTTTGCTAAGCATAACTGATCTGCATAAAAAGAAGCAAAAAATGAACAAATGATATCATTCAAATAGTTGACACAATTTTACAATCTTATTATGAAATATTATCTGAAATTTGTTCACTCATAACACACATGGCACAGTATAGATAATATGCAGAGAATGATTACATAATATTACATATTATGATAAAATATAATACAAACCAGAAAAAGAATAATCACTAAGCGGTGAATAAGACTCTACTTGGTCTTCTTCTTCAATAACTTTGACAAGATTTACATTGTCGCCGTCTTTAAAAACCAGCACCTTGCAGCCAGGAGGCAGCCACTCCAGTGCTTCATCCCTGCAAATAACATTTATTGATGCTCTTAATTGACTTTATCTCACAGATTTTATTCAAAGATATCCACTCTAATATAAAACAAATGAAAGATTTTTGAAAAGAGAGCGCAACTATCAGATAATGATATTGCTTGCTTGAAATGTTCTTACCAAATATCTAATTTCTGAATTACCTATAATATATAAAGAATATAATCTGCACAAGCGATAAATATCTACCGCTGAGAGAAAAAGAAATGTAGAGCAAATTTTGTAATTTTAATTATATCAACAATTTCTATCAAACGGCTATAAAAGAGACCCGATATACCATTTTTATTTTGGAAAAAGGAATAGGTACATATTTCTATAAAAAAATCTGTATGACTGTAAGTCTTGAACTTTAGTACAGGTAAAAAATTCATTCTTTCAAAATATCTTCGCCCCGTCTTTACACTTGGGTCTTATCAGACATATCCCGGAGCTCTGATATTGAGAAGCGATCTACTTTATTTGAGAGGAATTTCCCAGAAGTAAATATAAATTACCCAAGCTTAGGTTGCCACCTACGCAAGTGTGCTGAAGTTCAAAATAAATAGAACGAGAAATAGAGATTTATTTGGTCAAGTAATAATGTTAAGAGGTCATCACGCTCCCTATGTGATACCACAAACTTATTCAAACTATCAATCTTGTTATAAAACACCACTGTTTCACCGCTTAATAGGTATTTCAGAGAAGCAGCAGATGTCACCAACAAGACTAAAAACTTCTTGTTGACATTGTTTATTTGGAGTGTGGTCAAAGACAACCAATTGATAAGCGTATGAATAAATACAGTGCTTCCCAATAGAATCCAAAGAATATGTATTGAAAAAAATTTATAAGGATCATTTCCATACGACACGTCTAGGTTCTTAGCTATCACAATATCAAGTAAGAATCATGGGCATTGGAATTAAAATCAAGTTGCATGCATTTAGATATTTCGATTTATGATTGTAATGAGTTGTATCTTTCAAACAAGTGAATTTTTTATAGTGATTATTTCGCACCTATTATTTTCAACAAAGTCTCGAATATCACGCCACTGTATCTCATCATCAGAAGGTAGGGGAAGACGTCTGGTCGATATAGGGCCTCCTTTGATAGATAGCACCAGTTTCAATGTACAACCATCCTTTATGGAATAATCATTTAAGCTGGCTGAATCATTTAACTCCTTGAAATTGTACAGTAAATGTTGTTGTGATATGGGTATTCCTGTAATAAAATAGACATTCTTTAGCGCTGCCCTTCAATTAATAATTTTGTGAAAAATGTGTAAGCAAGTTATTACATCATACCTTCTACTCGGAAAATTTTTGTTTTTATCAAGTAAACAGTGTCATTCGGCGAAACTGTCATTTGAAAAGCAGACCCCGTGAGGGACTCCACCAGTAACTCGATTGTAGGTTGACATAATCCATCTTCCTGTAGCACTTTTGACCTACCAGACAATCTTTCGGGGTAGCCATGTTGTGACATTTCACTAAAATTTTGATACAAACAATCATACGATTGGAATCATCCCCATCTGAAAAAATTTTCAGACTATTATACCCATGGCAGTGTTGGTGAAGCACTAGAACTTAAGTTTAAAATAATAAAACGAAAGGAAAAACTTCAAAATGGACATCAATTGACAGAATGAACACACTTGGATCAAACACTAGGAATAGCGGATGCGTTAATTACGATTACTTATATCAATAGTAAATCATTCATAGCAATGCTCAACCGATTGGACTTGGTAAATAACTCCAAGTTCCAACAGACGGCACAAAATTTCGTTGAATTTTATTTTGCATACATACTACATAGTACATGCAATGATTTAACCATAGGAAGGTTTATATACCCGTCTCTTTTTTCATCGATATGACAGAACGAAATGCCAAAATATGTGTGTGGCCGAAATTGAATTTATTGTCTATTATTATGTAGAATGCCTAATAGACTAAATAATTCAAATGACTATGTTGTAAGTAGGTACATATTTCATTATCAATAATAATCAAATTTGTATTTTTGTTTTATTTCAAAAACATTATTTATACGAAAAAATATCGATGTGATATAAACAAAAGGTTATAAGCTTGGCTACTATAATATATTATCAGTATAAATAATTATGCTTTAACATCTAATGTATTCGTAAAAAAAACAAATGAAAAATGATTTTACATTTATTTAGGTTTAAGAATGTTTTACATATTTATCAATTACTACTATAACATCCCGTATTTAACATATTTTAAAATCATTTCCGCTCTAAAAATGAAGCGTACAGGAAACCTGCGTGTTATTTTATGATTTATAATAAATTGTATTCAAAACAATGTTGATCAAATTTTATGGCTCAATAGAATTAATAGATGTTTATACTATATGTATGTCTCCCCGGTAGCGTAGTTGGTAGCGTGTGCGCCTAGCCTTTGAAAATCCAAAAAAATGCAGGACTGAATGTTTAGTGGGTTGACTAATTGTCTGAAAAACAATTCTCGTTAAAAATAAACTTTCAAGAAGCCTTCATATTGTGGAGATTCATATACTTCATTTAATCCAAGGTGGGAGCGAACATCGTATAAAAAAAAATATTGAACCCAATAGGTATCCTGTCCTGCATTTCCAAATCCGCATATGGGACTCAAACCCGCGTTCCTCGTTTTGCTAGGTGCGCACGCTAACCTCTACAAATACCGTAGAAATAAATGTGAAGATATGTTTTCAATTTTTAGAATTTTAACATTAAATTTAGCTGTATATTAATAGAAAAATGTTTTTTTTCTTTAGTACCACTTTCCAAGAAATGCAAGTTTTATAAAAGTAATAAAATAAAATTTGTTAACAATATTATGGATTTTAAATAATTATCCAAATATATATTTATAATAACTATTCAAGCAATAAATATGATAAATTTTATCGTAGATTCATGTTATTTTTAGCGGAAATAAGAGCTGGCAATGTTGATATATTACTACGCCATCTAGTTGAATTTAGTTTTATGACAATGTTTTGCGATAATTATTTAGCGCTTCAACCCCCTATATCCGGTCTCTGTTCTACGTGATCGTCAAAAATGGTGAGGATTTGTCTGCTCTCTCTCATAAAGTGCTTAGAAGTCGCTAAATTGACCAATATGTATTAAATCCTGAGTATTTTAATGCGATGATTACTCTCACTTAAAGTTAATTTACGCTGATTGATTTGCTGTCATTTCTGTAGGCCATGTGGCCCTAACCATTAAAAATGTTGCTGCCGAACGTCATCAATGCTTGAACATCAATTATTTAGATGACTTAAGGATTTCCAAATCTTAAAACTACACACAAGACCGAATGATTAATAACATCTGTTCAAACAGTCGAATGGCGAGAGTGGCAAGTGTTACTGCCGCTTCGTGAAATGTCATCACAAAAATTATGTCAAGATTCGCTAATAGTAAAATTCTAGAGTAGTTTGATTAAATTTGGTTTGATGATCGCCATCGCCTCCACATTCCACTTAACGAGTGGCTGTCATGAAGATTTTTTTCGCCATCAGTAGGTTGAATATGGTATGCTTATGGTAATTTAATCGTAATGCATGATACTTTATTTCAGACTTGTAAACGCCGTAATGCCGGACGTTCCAAAAATGGTCGTGGTCATGTTGAACCCGTCCGCTGTACAAACTGTGCACGGTGTGTCCCTAAAGACAAAGCGATCAAAAAGTTTGTCATAAGGAATATTGTTGAGGCTGCTGCCGTTAGAGATATAATGGAGGCTTCATATGACCGTGAGTATTACACTGTTTTTCTTCTGTGAATAATATTTTGGTTAAATTTAACTTTGGGAACATTTGTGAAGTTAGTTACAAAAATTTCGCAATTTTGTTAATTCAGCAGGTTGTTTGTGAACAACAGTTCTGGATGAATTTACAGGTCAAAAAGAAATTAATAACACAAAATGTACGCGTGTAAAAATAAAACAAGAGATCACATACAACATGAGAGAAACAAGCAATTTGCGAAGCAAACGATTTCATTCAATGCAATTTTTTTCTTGAAGTGGAATTTTACAAATCAATCTTATTTCACCATGCTAGATTTTAGGAATTTCACTTATGGAAGATAATGTATTCTTTGATTCTGTGATTAATCCAATATGTTTATTATCAAAACATGTGGATTTTCTTTATGTACTAAAGATCTCAGCATATGAATATTGAGATCTGATATGTATAATTTACATATTATGTTCATAATTATTATATACACCTACCTTTGGAAATAAATTATAATAAACCAGCATTACAAGCATGCTCTTTCTCATTAGTTGAAATGAATGATGCCACTCTAATATCTGTACTTATCATTAACGTATGCCTTTCATTGCAACTTCAGAATGTGTTCTCATTTCACTAGGCATTTATTAAGTGACAAATTCAATATTATTATTATTTGCATTGTCATATAGTAAAAAGGACAAAAACCATGGCCATGTAGATGTAGCCTCTGAATTTACTGATGCACAACAGCTAAATAATTATCATTCTTTGTTTTGTGTCTTTTCTGTTTCATTAAATCTTCTATACATTTTCAACAATATATTGTCCTATAAATAAGAACTTATATAGCAAAAAATATCACTGTTTTTTTTTTCACAATGAGCTTTGTGTTGCTGCTGTGTAATGTTTTCACCTTCACTATGAGTGCTACAAACCTCTGCCCAAATGTTTCGCTTTGGTCGATGGCTAGTATTCATTCTGCTTACCACCACAATCAAACACATCAGCATTTGTATTTCGGATATTTTTTTACTTGTGACTAATAGTGTGCTTCAACCTATGTATATTCATAATTTTTCTATGTTTTGATTTCAGCCGCTTATCAACTACCTAAATTGTATGCCAAGCTTCACTATTGTGTGTCATGCGCCATCCACAGTAAAGTTGTGCGCAATAGGTCCAAGAAGGACAGGCGTTGCAGGATTCCCCCTCAGCGATCCTTCCCACGCGATAGCCAGAGACAACAGAACCGGCCAAGGAAGTGAAAATATGTTTGATAATTCCATGTGTATTATTAATTCGCTAATAAAACAGTGAAGCCCAAATACTTTTGTTTTATTTTTTCATTCTTTACATGAGTTTGTTTTTTTAGTTTCATTTTCTATCCCTTGATGAATTTTTTCTG
Organism: Rhyacophila evoluta; assembly: GCA_022683975.1. Lineage (NCBI taxonomy): Eukaryota > Metazoa > Arthropoda > Insecta > Trichoptera > Rhyacophilidae > Rhyacophila > Rhyacophila evoluta. The sequence continues at coordinate 13,732 of JAGVSQ010004267.1, forward strand.
TTTTATAGTTTAAAATTTGTCTTCTGTTGTTAACAGCGTACACGACTAGCAATACAGAGAATTTAGATTTGATTCCCTATCTGCCGATTTTTTCAAAAATTTAAAAATGCAGGATGGATGCCTATTGGGTTGAGCCTGACAAATGATTCTCGTGAAAAATAATCTGTCAAGGTGTCTACATTGTGAAGATCCATATACTCCACTTTTGGAGTGGATATCTTCACACTAGATCCATGCGATCCACCCTGGGAGCAAACATGGTATATATTAGAAAAAAATCTACGGCTTAATCAACCAATTCAATTTGTATAAAATGTTCGGAAGTAACAAAAAACTTTTTCACATTACGTGTGATGGAAAAATACAAGCTGAATTAAATGGCAAACCTGTTTTTTTACTGTGGGTGGAGTTAGCTGATACTGAGATTAAGCCATTGATATGGTTGTTTATAAGGATATTCAAATAAAAGCCTGATAAATTTTATGTAGATTTTCAAATTATGATGTTTCAAGGTATCATATCAGGTAATTGGATATAAAATAGAAATTAACAGCAGTAACTTCCTACTTATCTGAGTGTTGAAGCAGACATCCAAATTTAACAATAAGCCATCTAACAAATTAATAATAAGACAATTTTAATAGTATGTTGGAGCTCTATTATTTTTTTTTCATAGTCCTAACTGATTGCCCTTTAGGGCGGTATTATATAAATCCTTGTTCATCATTCTCCGATCTATCATCCTATACTCATGGTCATGTCACTCAAATTATCTTAATTGATGGTTTTTGTTAAAAATTTACTGTCTCAATAATCAACGCTTTACTGGTTTACTGACCACTCAATTGAAATGCATTTTAAAATGCCTACAGTATGAAGATATCCACTCCAGAAGGACCTTGGCAGATTATTTTTCAGACAGTAGCTCAATCCAATGGGCATCCAGTCCTGTATTTTTGGATTTTGAAAATCCGCCAGATGAGGAATCGAGTCCACATTCCTCGGATTACTAAGCGCGCATTTTACCAACTACGCTACTGGGGAGACATTTAAAAAATTGAAAGCTAAATACAGTGGCTTCCAACCCATCTGTATTTTTAAAAATTGTTGCGCCCACCAAAATGTTCGTAACAATCTAATGTAAAAATAGTTTTTTATTGAAGTTCGCATATGAAAAACAATTCATTTATTAAAGATTTTTTACGAGATATGTTTACTGTGTTCTTTTCAATTTAATTAAAAAAACTTTTAAACTAACTTTGAAAAAAAAAAAAGAAACCTTATTTTGTGAAAATAAATTCACAATATTTAGTATCTAAAAATGAAATTTCCCTAAAAATGTAACAACCACTTCGTCTTTTAGAATCAATATCAATTATATTTTAATTTCATAAAAAGGAGCCACCGTAAATTTGCGTATAGTTTTACATATTATTTTTTTTCAAGAAAAACTTTTCCATAATTATGATATTTTGTTTGTCGGGTAAAACAAAACTTTTTCTGTACAAAGATATATTATAAATTAATTTAATTACATGAAGTATAAACTTTTGTTCAGTAAATTTAATACCCAAGCATGTTTGTGGGCTAAAATGTGCGAACGAGTTTTATTTTTTGGACACTGGCAATTTTTAGTATGATCAACATTGACAGATTTATGTTGTGTTTGGACAGGTTTGAACATGTAGGGGAGTCTGATTTTTCTTTGAAAAGTATTTTACATTCAGTGGGCATTTAAGTTAATGTCATGGCTCGTTCAAACGTGGAAGCTACGTTAATTATATTAGACATTGGAAACTCAGTATCAAAAACCAAAAAAGATGACCAGCTAAGTTTCTTTGAGAAATCTTGTTCCTGTATAATTCGTATCATCGAGAGAAAAATATTTAGCCGCCCCAAAGACTTAGTTGGGATTGTTGTAATGGGCTCGAAAGAATCCAACAACAATCTTGCATCAGATGGGGAAAGCTATCAGCATATAAGTATAGCAACTGAGTTGAAAACACCCTCTTGGTCCGTCATAGATACAATACGAAACAAGGTAAGTAGACTTGCTTCCAACCTGCCGTAATCCGAAGAAGCAAAAATGCGAAATTTTTGTGACTAACTTCACAAATGTCTCTAAAATAAAATTTGATTGGCTTGATAATGGTATTACAAACAAAATTATTTAGATTATCTCTGACACTAATTTCAGTGATGACCACTATTTAATCCTTTAGTTACTAAAGAGTCCCGAATTAACGTTCTAACATACAGTATATTGGTGTATAAATTGTTCTGAAAAAGTAACAGTTGTCCCGTATCCAATTGACCATCTATATTTTTCCTCTAAACGGGACACCCTTTGAAGTTCTTGTTTTATCTCGAGATTTCTACTTACGTATCTTCGTCCAGATTTTTTAGTTTGTAATTTCTCTCGGACATCGTATAACCTGAAAAATCGGAATTTTCCAAATTGAAATTGTTACCGTGGGTTGCTCTCTTTCCAAAAACGCAACATTTCAGCTTACCTGAAACTGTGCTTGGGGACAACTATCAAACCGTCAATAATGGAAGGTACATCTAGCTCCACTGAGAAGGTGGAACCAATTCCTGGCCCAACCCCTATTTTTTCATCGAATGGATCTTTGAGATGCAGTATAAATTTTCACCAGCTTGAATAACACCCATGATGTGTCGCATTTTTTATTTTTTTTAAGTTAGCAGCATTACCTATATATTATGTTTTTGATCTTCATCATTAATATTTTTGATCGGATTTTTTTGAAATTGTGATAGGGCAACAGGTAAATTGTAAATAAAAGTTTGATTAAGTATAGTAAAAATTGCCAAGGAATATATTTTTTTTGTAAAAAGATGTTTTTTGTGTCTAATAAATTTTACCTGAATTTTTTTAGTAACTGTAAATCAATCAAATTAATCTCAATTTTTATTAATATTATTATTTTCAATTGATAAAGATTCATACTGTGGAAGCATACCCATATCAAATAGTTTTGAGTGTTAATTCAGTTTCAGTAACACTGACAGTATTTGGTAGTCAAATGTAACTGAGGTATCACTGTATCTAAGATTATTTAAGGTTCTGATTTAATTTCGATTATCCAAGACGATCAAACAAATTTGATACATTGGCATTGACATAATACTTATTATAAAATATCTTTTAGATAAAGCCGACTTCTTATCAGGCTGACTGGTTGGACGCTCTTGCTGTGGCAGCTGATTTTCTTAATGATGAGCTTGTTGGACAAAAAATTAGTCATAAAAAAATTGTTCTCATGACGGACTTGATGTCTTGTCCCGATGTAAGCGACGATGAGTTAGATGTGGTAATTATACATAATTCACATATTTGCTTGCTAGGTTATAGACATTTTTTTCACTTATTTTTTTGTAAGTAAGTTTCTGTATGAAGGTGGACATTTAAATACTTTTGATCTAGATATACAGTATGTTGATAGGCGATAAATAGGGACTATTTTAATAAAAACAAGTCAGCCACTTTGTTGAGTATTTAAATACTATTGTGAATCTCTATTAGTCAATAATATCATAATATCAGTCAAGTAATAGTCAATGTACTTCATTTAATTTGTTACACCATGTATTTTTTTAGCCTTATTATTTAAAAATATTTTTTCAGTTAATAAATGGTTATAAAGAAGCAGAATATGAATTGATTGTTATTGGACCAGATATTTGGATGGATAATGATGAATCTGAACTATCTGAGAAAATCAGTGAGAAGACAACAAAGCAGATTAAAAGCGAATCAATTTTAAGGAAGTTTATATTACTGACTGATGGATTAGCGTGCAGTTTTGAAGAGGCAATATTGCAGCTCATGTTTCACAAGAAGAAGACCACTTCTCCGCAATCATGGAATGTTGACTTAACTGTCAGTCCTAATATATCCATACCAGTTTCTGGATATGGCAAAATAAGAGATAGTAAGTCTCTTGGTGTTTGGAAAAAATCATACAAAAACCAATCCACTCCTTCTCCAGAGACAGTTATAATAGAAAAAAGCTATTTCAAAACTAGTAATAACACGGTAAGTATTGATGAGCTTGATATTGTTTCTGGGTACACTTACGGAAAAACAATTGTGCCCTTTACAAGATTAGATAACTCAATGAAATATGAAGCCGGAGAAAAATGTTTGTCTATTCATTGTTTTACAAAAAATGAGAATATACATTGGAATGACTTATCTGGAGATGGCGTGACGTATATTGTAGCTAGAAAAGGAGATGAAAATGCATGTATTGCTTTGGATGCATTAATTACGGTTTTGGAAAAAAATCAACTTGTTGCCATAGCTAGAAAAATTAGATGCAAAAATGCTGCTCCAAATATGGTTGTGCTTTTTCCAATCATTGAAAAGGATTACAAATGTCTATCTATGGTTACGTTAGCATTTCAAGATGATTATAGACATATGATATTTCCTTCATTAAACCAAAAGAGATTACCATTGAATAATAATCAAATAAAGGCAGTCGATGCTTTAATTGACTCAATGGATTTGACTCAGGCGAGTGAAGATGGAGAGGAAGTGTTCTTGATGGACAAAACTGTCAACCCAGCGATTCAACATTTTTTGGATACTGTTTCCCATAGAGCTATTCACCCAAAGGAACCATTGCCGCCTATTAGACCGGAAGTTCAAGAATTCTTGGAAGTGCCTCCTATATTGGATAAATTGTCTGCTGAACCACTAGAAAATGTTAAAAACACTTTTGAGTTGATTGTGAAAGAAAAGTCAAAAGGTGGACAGCATTGGGTAAATCAGCGTTTGCAGTGTGATGATAAATTGTCTACCTTAAATGACATACCACACTCTACTGCTGCCTTAAATGTAACATCTGTTGTGACTAAACAAATTAAAAAAGTGGGCACAATCAATCCAGCTGACGATTTTAAGGCACTGCTATCTTATGGAGAACCCTTGAATATGGTGTGTGAGCAGCTAGCTGAAGTAATAGAAAGGCTTGTATTATTATCATATGGAGATGACTATTTAAAATCATTTTCTGCATTTAAAGTAATGAGAGATGAGTGTGTATCAAACGATCCATCATTTTATAATACTTGGCTGAGCAATTTAAAAGTTGTTCTCTTAGAAAGATTCAAAACTAATATATTTCAAATGATTTTGGATGGCAATTTGGGCCTTATCACCAATAATGAAAATTCCTCTAGTACTGTAAATGATGATGATGTGAAGCTCTTTGGAAATGTTACAGTAGATGAGTCACTTTCTAAACCTGAAGGGATGGATACCACTGATATTGATGATTTATTTGATGACTAATATACAATTTAACAGTACTTTGTTGTAAATTGTACAAACAATATTGTCAATCTTGTGACTTAAACATTAGCAAAAGTGCTTCACCACATTCTCTATATCAAGACATTTTCATCAATTTTTCAAAAAAAATATATTAGGAATTCTTGTTGGTTTGGTTAAAAAATAAATATGGTCTCCATATGGTAAAATTTCGTAAACGAGCCTTAGTAAACACTAATATATATTAAATATAGTATGATTGTTTTTAGTGTTAGTTTTTTGGTATTTTCTTGATGTAGAAAATCTTAAAATCCGAGTATGGAATATATTATTATTTGTTTTGAAATTGGTATTTTGTAAGTATTTTATCTTCATAATGTATTTTAAAAAACAAGTAAAATATTGTATAGCTGCTATCTTACGTATTGCAAATTATGTGAATTATGTGAATTATTTTGTGATAATAAATAAATAAAATTATTCCTTTCTTATTTAAACCTGTTATTGCCTATGAGAATCTTACTGAGAAATGCAACCATTTATAATTGTTACTTAACAATGCAATATTAAATTACAAAAAGAAGATATTTCACCCCTGTAGTAAATTCCTGATTTTATTCATTATTAATGAATTATGGCATTGAAAAGGTTAAGTTTTCTATTTAACTCATTTAGATGGTCTACACCAGTGCTTCCCAAATTGGGGGTCGCGACCCTTTTTGGGGTCGCAGGATTTCTC
>JAGVSQ010004268.1:4455-19334 GCA_022683975.1 Rhyacophila evoluta
GCAGACAAGCTCGCAGTCTCTGCTAAATAATGTGCGGAATTAATTCTGAAAATAGAACCGACTTGATAAGTTTTTCTTTTAACTAAAAAAACAACGACACTTTCTAACACTTAAATAAGTTATACTGAAATCAAATTTAAATTATTCTGCGAATGAATGAATAATTTTGTCAACAATTGCCACTAAAGAGAAAAGCATTCCTATGTATCCCTTTTTTCTCATTAGATACAAACAGAGGAATACTATATTCTGAAAAAGCTTTATGTGAACTTTCATTTTCCGAGAATTCCTAACAATTCCAATCTCTCTCAATTCTTTTATATTTATTTTACCGTTTTATAAATAAAATACAATTGTCAACGTCTTACTATCAAAAAACATTCGATAGATCTTAATCAAGAATTTGTAAATATAATATATTGTTTCTTTATATAAATAATACAATAAAACAATTCTAAGTAACTCTATTTCTAAAAATAATATTAAACAAATTAACTTGATTTAAAACCACTTAAATGGTAAAAAATAATTATAGTATAAAACAGAATATACATGTGTCTGTCTGTCGCAAAGACTTCTCTCAACTTTAAATAATGGCGACGTGAAATTGTTACATGTTATTTTGACTGATATTTTGGCTTGTATTGACAAGTCAATTTTTTTAAGTCGAACTTTTAAAATAATCATTGATGATCAACAAGAGACTAATATTGTAAAATTTGTAACAAAATGATTAGTAAAATTAGTTTTAATATAGAATGAGATTGCACATATTCCAGACAAAGTTTTATATATATAATCAAGCTAGTAATTAATCAATCACACATGAAACTGAAAAACTAAAAATGAGCAAGTTTAGAAATGTTTAATAATTATAAGTTTAACTTATAAAAATATTTATTACAGTCGGTGGTTTATTTTTTGCACCCCTGTGTGAGTTTACTGCCAATTCCAGCAAGCTAAGAAGTTTTACAAACGGTTAGAAAGTCAGCAGTTTAGAAAAGCGATTAAATGCTGGCTTGCTAATTGGGATGCAGTTAAAACTGAGTGTTTCCACTAACAGTGACGTGGTATTTTAACATACATAACATTAAAACATTATACTAATGACTTGTGAGTGCAGATAATAAATTTATTACTGTTAAACGTCTCACTTTAAAGTGAATAATTGAGCTTTTTTTAAATGTTATATCTTACAAATGAGCCCGAAGTGACAGTGATCTCACATATGGAAGTTTACCAGTTATAAGTAATTTAGAATTTAAAATCAATTCCCATCAAGCATCATCAGTCAAAAATATTGATTGGTTATTTTCTAACTAAAGATGACTTTCTTTGCAATTTTTAATTTTTCAAAAATAATTATCGTCAGCTGTGATGGATTTGAACCAGCAGCCTTCAAAATTAAAACACGCGCGCTTAAATCTTAACCATCAAAATGATTCATCAGACATATTTTTATTCTAATTCTGTATCTGAGAAAATTATACAAAACTCATTTGAACAAAGATACTCGTATATTTATGGTTAAACTCTTAAAAAAAATTGATATTCTTTTAAATATGTAAATTTATGTGGTATATAAAAACATTATATGCCACCAGGTCAAAGAAGATTTTTTTTCACGTTTTTTTCATGTCATATAAAATTTATTTCACGAATACCATACCACTAAAACTCGTTAAAGACAGTAAAAAAATATCTTGAAAAGTTTTCCTTTTTATATTCGTCTTAAATTTTGTTTTTAGAAAATACAATATTTTTCTAGTTATGATTTAATTCATAATTTAAAATTAGTTCATTCATATTTAACAGAATACAATGGTGAATTTTCGATAAGCGTTTTCATAGTTTGGTTTCATTATTTACATTTAATTATGTTAGCGAAATAAACAATTGAAATCTGAGTCACTTAAATAATTTCCAACAAATATTCATTATAACTGATACTCTTTGTTAACAATACAAAATATAAAGTGTCTTTGTTACCGTTATGAATAGATAACTAAGTTGGAATAAAAACGAATGCCCTCCAATTATAATTGGGAATACATATTATTTAAAAAAAGCTTTATTCATTTTATGAAACTTAATTTAACGACAATTACCTAAATTTTGTCTGTAAAAATATATCTCAAATTCATTCAGAGGATTCTCAGAAATTTTTACGAAGCCGTTTCTTCAGTGAGCTTTCCTGAAATAAAGATAAATCAGCCTTAAAAGTACCTCGATTTTCAAATTTACTCTGAAATTTACTGATATTTTTTACGATATTAAAGAATGAATGAAACCATATACATTTCCCTAAATGTATAAAATTATATTTTTACATTTTTTTTTTATTTTTACTTATCATAATTAATTGAAATATCCAAATTATATAGAAATCTTGCAGCGTAACTAATAAAAAAACACAAATTTATAATTAATTAACCTTGATTTAAGAGCTTTTATTTACAAAACTTAGTACATTTAATTATTCCGAGCCATCAAGCTTTATTCGATTTGTAATTTATTTATCAAATGTATGATAAACTAAAGTTTATTTTTTAACAAATATTTTTAATAAGCATACATGAGTCGTCTAGTTTCTATTTACCATGAGTGCACTCTAGTAAAATGTTGACAAATTGATTGTTTTGTTTGTCAATTTATTTTAAAAAAAAATCTGGGAAATTATTTATTTAATGGGCTTTTTAATTGGATTACGGATGTTTTAGAGTAAAAATAGATTTTTATTTATATTTTAGGTGTAATTACGATAATAACAATTAATTCGTAATTTTAAAATCCACTTTTATAGAGTTTTATTGTCGTTGAGAGCTTTTCGATCTTTGATTATGGTGTTAGATAGAGACTAGAATAAAACTTCATATTAAGTTGAAATTTGACAAAAAGTGCACTTATGGTAGATATAAACTATACGACTCACATATTTCTAATCGCCAATAACTGATTCAATCATCAATCTTGTGACTATTGGAGGTGGCTTCATTTTTATTAGCTCTGACAGCAATGTAATTTTCGTCAATGTTTGTCGTACAAACTATTATATTGACCATATCGTCTTCAAAACATTATCACTAAAATAATATTTTAAGTCACTAGTAAAAAAAAATGTGTCATAATGTTTCAGGGTTTGAGCTTTTTTCAGGGACGCCACTAGTGAAACACATACGACAAGGACGTAAATAACCATATTCAACGCTTTCGTGATTACAAAGAGAAATTCTCACCTTTAGATTTAGAGTATAATTTAATTTTCATACAGTGACGATGTTTTCACTAACTCTCTTGAGATTTAATTTTAAATAGTGGCAATTTATAAGGGAACATATTTGGAAACGAAAAAAAATTAACAAACAAGCAATTTTATATTAGAATTTATAGATATGTTAAATCAGTTATGGCGTCTTAATAATTTAAAAGCGATCTTCACGTAATGATAAGTTAAGCTTAATAAAAGCTTTAAAAAAAAAGAGAAGCAAGCCATTAGTAGTATATACAGTAAAACATAACTTGTGCGATACAATCTTGGTGATTTTGAAACGTTAAAAATATATGAGTGGAAACAACAAATACAATAGCACATGAATTACTTTGTTATTGTAATTAAAATAACGATTTTATAATAATACTCTATAAATAAAAACGTATTTCCATAGGAAAAAGCAAAAAATTTTGAAATTTAAGAAAAAATAGGCCTAGTAACAAATAAAAAAATATTTAGCTTTTGAAATTATTATAATTGAAGTGGGATTTTTTACTGATTTTTCACAACTTCCACGCAAAGCATATTGGGTTTTTCAACAATTATCAGTTCACTTGTTGAATTATATCTATTCCGTGTATTGATCCTATCGATATCCACAGTGTGAATACTTAATTTGACGGATTGATTACAGTCCGGTTTGTTTATTTTTTTCTTTTTTCTCCAATTTCTCAATTCATAAGATATCCAGTCCTATATATTTTTAATTTTTTATAAATACTTATACAACTACGGGATTCAAATCTATAATATTCGGCCCCGTAGACGTCAATAAATATAAAACACTAAATGTAATTAATTATTGTAAATACAATATTAATATTATGTTATTTAAGTGTGTAATTTGTTTAACATTTTCGTGTACTAAAATACAAAAAGAATTTCTGACGCTGATTTCTAGCCTCTATTCTGCCACAATGGAAAAATGTACACGCCAAGAAACAAAAAACCTTTAAAATCATTTCACGTATACTGTAATGTAATTATAACAAATCAATCACTTTCTTTCCAGAGAATAAAACAAAGAGATAATTAGACAAGAAAAATAGTAAAAAATCAACAAGAACAGACCAACTAGGCGAAAAAATAAATATATTATGATAAATTGACTTATCTTTATATTATTTATCTATTTTTCAAAAACGAATTTGTACTGATAACCAATCAAATTAAGGATATATTTTATAGCCGTCCAAATTTATTTTGATGTTGTTAAACAACCCAATAAAATAAATAAAAATTACACTGAAATAGAACATTAAAAAAAGCACTTGCTTTATAAAATTAGTCTGATGGATTTTTACCAAAATAAATAAAGAATAAGTGCCAAAGGTGAATGAATTATTTATTTTGTCTTATAAATATACTGTTCATATTATCCATATCAATTCAGTTAATAAGCACAATTAATATATAAAGTCCTAAGCCAAGGATTCGTATTCCACCGTGGCGTAATAATTTGTATGTTTTCATGCGAATTTATAAAAAAATATATAGTTTGGATAGTTTGATTGAATGAAATACGATTAAGCCTTATAAAATTAATATCACGTAGACATGTATTATCACAAGGTAAAGGTCTTTATTATACGTTTCAGTGCAAAAAGATATCTAGGTCAGGCTTCTATTATATCAAATGTAGAAAGGCAAAAAGATTTAGCATTCAGTTTTTTTTTGAAATACCTTTTTTAATATTCACAATGTATACAAGTTATGTTTCATTAAAAATATGCAAGCTGCAAGCGCCGAATAAGTATTTAAATTTATTTTTTATGTTTAAATAAAGGATGGTTTATCAAATTTGCGACTAGTAAAAGGATTTCCAGTTGTATTAGTTTTAATTCAATAACTTATTAAATATATATCATTTTGGGTAAATAAAACACTAGCTTTAGTCAACGTGCACTTCAAGGTTGTGTATATTTTCTATTTTCAATTTTGTATTAAATTAACGTTTTTGTGTCTTCTGTAAAAATCATTCTGGGTGGGTTACAGTCACAGTGTGATACATATTAATGTATTTTTTTCATGCAGAGAATCAAGAACCATATCAGTTAAGCATTGATAAATAGTTAATTTTAAATAACTGTTGAAAAGTGAAGTATGTGAATCAAAAACATTGTATCCATCATGATATCAATAGCAAAAGAAAATTCAAAGGTGTCTTTACTATTTGAAAAACTTTGACAAAAACATAGTCCACTAACAATCATGATGGAACTGTGGACATTTAGTTTAGCTGTTATATTGGGCTTGCTGCTTATCAGAGTTTCAGACGCTAAATCACCAGCTTGTGGTGGAAGTCTGACAGCCAGAACTGGAATAATAAGCACACCAGATTTTCCATCAGCATTTGAAACACCGATACACTGTCAGTGGTTGATTTCTAAAAGTGACTCCGACTCGAATGCATCGATAGTGGTTTATTTAACCCAAGTGTTTGTGACAAGTGGTTTGAAGTTCACTGAGTATTTGTACTACGATGCTGCGTACAAGGCAGGTGCAAGGGTAGTTCATTCAGTGAGCGAGTCCAGTGCGACTCATGTGAAGTGGCTGCAAGTGGCAGGTCCTTATCTCCTGGTGGAACTTACTCTTGGGAGATTGGAGGGTCATCATTTGAGAGCGCTTCCGGCTCTGCTGGATGTCTTCGGGTTTAACATCACCTACGAGATCAGTGGTACTGCGGTACCCGTGAAGCCTTATCAGTGCAACACCATCGAATGCCGATTCTTAGGACACTGTTACGCCAACCAGGACTATTCGTGAGTAATTTCAATGTTTCTTCTTATATTAATAAACTAGCTTTATTTAACCCGATTTTTTCCACGATACTTTCCAATCCATTTTTCATTCATTACAATTAACGCTATGCATGCCGTGGACGAATTACCTTGCCAAACTTTACATATCCTGTCAGGCTACGGACGATTTGACTCACTAATTCGTGTCAACGTCATATGAGTCCATCAGAACAAGACAGAGGAATGAAAATTAATTTGAATGCTACATTTAATCTTTACTATAATGTCGTTTTATAACTGTTTTATTATTGTTGATTATCAGCGATGACGAAAAATGTTGAGAGATCATATGCCCTTGTTGGAAGTTGATAGACAATATCATCATACATAATATCTCGACAGAGAGATATGAGTGTTTTTTTCGTCTATTACTTAGGTAAGCGTGGGCGCCTCGCTGGAAAAACCGCATTCATGATCGATACATTCATTAAATCAGACAACCCTAAAATAGCTACAAATTTGATATGCATAAAAAATATTCAATGTAAGATATAAACTTTTATTATGTAAATTACTTGGCTATAATATTTCTGGTAGAATCCATATATAACAAAGTTAAACAAAAATATGAAAAAACAATAAATTTATAGAGGTTTTTATTTTAAATTGATGCAATATTTTCTTTAGAAATATGGCACAAAAATCATTATTACTGAAGTAATATTTCCTATTCAAGTATTGTAATTTATCAACAGGTTATTATTGGAAAGGTGTCTAAAATTTGTATCTCGTGTCCTTTTTAAAATTATTTATTTTTGTTTGAATTCTACATATTTTCCTTATCATATCAGAAAATATTATTCATTTACGGATATATACAAGTTTTATTGCCTATCATAGTCATTTTGATTGGTGGTACTTCTAAATTCCTCGAAAAGGGAGCTTCCAAGCTTTAATTCGGTAGCTGTATATTTATAATTATCATTGTAATGCAACAGTTTCCAACCTTTTTGTTACTATGCCTCCCCAAAATAAAAAAAAATCGCGCCTCCTTAACTTTTATTTTGTTTATAAATTTAATGATATAGGTACGTTTTCTTTTCATTTTTTTTTTACTTTAGCGCCTCTTAGGTTGAAAACCGCTGCTTTAATACAAACAATAAAAATATTGAAAATAAGAGACAACTTATACATAACTTAATTTCGCAAACGTCAGAATACCATTTTTATGCTAGATAAAAGGTGATAGTATTAAAAAATGTTATTAATATAAAGTCATTGGGTTGATCGATTGGCAAACTTTACATTATGAAAATATATATAGGTACTATATTTTATTGGAGTGGACATCCTCACATTGTGGAGTTACTTAGTTACATTTTCAGATCAGACATGGTAAAAAAATCTTATTGATGTACGATATTTAAAACTCTCTGTCTCCCTGGTAGCCAAGAAGTTGGCGTGCACGTCTCGTATCTAAGGAATGTGGTTTTATTCCCACATCAACCGGACTTTTAAAAATCCGAAACATGCGCGACCGGTTGTCTATTGGGTTGAGCAATTATCTGAAAACCAATTCTGGTGAAAAACAGTATGTTTAAATCTGTTAAAAACGATATGTTTTGAATTATTTCTGGGATAGACATCTTTACACTGTATAAATATGGTCCACTTTCAAGCCAAATACGGTAAAATAAAATATTTTGAACAAAAGATACCATTTTGCATTTAATATATATGGAAATTATGTATTTTTTGTTCATCAGTTTTACGTAAAAAACACGTAAAGTTATTAGCACGAAAATTTAAGATATATGAATGTAGAGACATATATTTAATTTACGCCATACGTTTTTGTTGAGATTTTACAATTCTGAGAGCAAGAAAGCCTTTAAAAACGTTTTATTGTTACAACCACAGCCTACGCACTGCCCCTGGGTCTTAACATTTTTGTACAACCTCGTGTAATATTTAGGACTTACTAGTTCAGAGCTTTTAAATATAAATTTTGGAATATACCTTTAAAATGTTTTCCTTACTAAAATAATATTAAAAACGGAACGGAACATTTTATAATTGGTAGCCACGTGCTTGTGACTTTATTTTTGATAGATTTTTCTGGAAAATGAGAAACGTACTAAATATTTGGATGTATCTAAATATTTCTTCACACAATATCCGAATTGTTCAGTTCTTTGCCTGCAGCGTTTTTTGTTTATGTTAATGTTTATAGTTTCTTGCAAATGAAAGCTATTGAATTTAACAGATAAGTTTTTTAAAGTGGACTAAAAAATCTATGTCTTTAAATTTGTATAGGTCTTCTCTTTTTAATATTTCCGAAATAGTGTATATTAAGTGGAAATTATTACTAAAACTTTATAAATTTTTCATAGCATAAACTATTATTTTTCGATAGTAGAATATTTTTTTTTTTAAACATGTACGCTCCTAACTTGGAGCATATGGATCTACACAGTGTGAAAATATCCACTCCTAAAGAGGGATATATGGATATCCACAATGTAAAGACGTCTTGACAGATTATTTTTCACGAGAATTGTTTGTCAGACATTACTCAACCCAATGGGCATCCAGTCCTGCATTTTTGGATTTGCATTTTTTTTGCATCAGATGGGGATTCGAATTTGCATTTCCCGGATTATTAGGCGCGCACGCTACCAACTACGCTAGCAATTATGGGTTATAAATAAATAAGATTGCATTTATTACAGTGAAAGCTGTAAAAATCATAAAAGCTCTTTGAATCAATATTCATCATGATCAAATGTATTATCGTGTGAGAAAATTTTACCAAAAAGAAACAAATTTTGTTTTAAAACCCACATAAGACACTGCAAAATATGTGTCTTAAATTTCATACGCCCTGCATAACTAACTATCAAACACTAAGAACCACTGTAAAAATTGTACGAAAAACTTTTTATAATTCTGTATTTACTGTGTTTTTATTGTTATACGCAGCTGTATTTTTTATGTCTACTGTGCTATTTTCCAAAATAAAATAAAAATAAATTATTCAGACTAATTGTTAAAGTTGTGAAAGTTTTAATTTGAATTGAAATAGTTCTAATTAGTTGCAAGAATTAATAGCAATGCTTTGAGGCAGATTATAATTTATTTGCGTGTTACAAGAATGATGTACCAATAAAATGAATACGAATTTAGCTGAAAGTTTTCGAATAGTTTGAAAAGCACTGTTTTGTCTAGTGTGATAAAAACTTGAACAGTTTGGAAAGTTAAATGCCTGCCATTATTGTGTTACGCGATCCCTTCCATTGGATCTTAAAGCCGACTGTGTTTAAACTTATAGAAAATTATGTAAATTTTAGGGTACTATGTAGTACAATTATGAGGCTTTTTAAAAATTATACTTAATTGTATAATATAAATAAAACTAATCCAGTAAAAGGGGCAATATGGTTGTAGAATTCAAATTATTTTAATTTCATACAACACAAAAACATTATGATAGTCATTTAAAATATTATAATTTAACTTTTCTATACAGTCTTCAAAAATGTTTGATTTGAAAAGTCTCATGACCTTGAAAAAATGTAAAGATTGTTGTCTCCCTCTATATATGTCTTTCACTCCCTTTCTCTTTCATTCTTTCTTGTATTTCATATTATAATTGTATCCGAAATAACATGATCGTCTGAATCATTTTTAATTATTTTAAAATTAACAAAAAGCGACATTACTTTTAAGTTTTCTTTTATATTCGTTTATACGTTATGTGAATCAGCGAGCAAATGAAAGGGGTATATCCAAAGTGAACTTATTCCGATAAGTCAAAATTTCAAAGGGACTTTGAACAAGTATTTTTTGTATAAAGCAGCCATATAACATATCTCTCGATGTTTATTTTTGTTTTTAATATTCTTGAAATTGATTATTTATACTGGTTTGCAAGCTAAGTGGTTATTTTATATACAAAATACTTTCTCAAAATTGTCTTTTTTACATTTTGACATATAAAATAAGTTCATTATGTAAATACCTTCTTAATATAATATTATATACGTATAACCACATGACAACTATGATGTGTTTCAAATCATCAGAAATGCTCCCATTCATATTTGTATAAAGTAATAAACTCAAATATAAAACGAAATGTATGACTGAAATGCTACCATAGTAGTAATTTCTCAAATCTATTTACTCTTTTAAGCATTATGACTATAGTTGTCTTCAGCATTATTCGGTAGACCGTTATTTAGCATTTGAAGGGTTAAACGATTTTGTAAGCTTTGCAACGGCCTGTTACAAATATGTTTTTGAAGTACTCTTTAAAAACTTAATGTTTTTCTTCTTTAGCAAATAATCCTGTGGCTAATTAGGCTAGGTAAATCTCTTTATCTGTTAAAACTTTTTTATTTGAATTGTTTTCTTTAACGTCTACTCTGTAGACTCAGTAGTGGTTTACTTATTATTGATATAGTAACTTAAGTTTCAGTTTCTCAAAAACTTTTACAAAAGCTTTCATCAGCTATTTTATATTCAATTTTTACCATATTAACAGTAATTACTTAATAAATACCCTTTAGTAAATTTCTGTGTCCTTCAAATAACTTTCAATAGAAAACTCTTGTAATACAAGCTTCTTTCGAAATGATGGTAATATTGACGTAAATTATTTGTTGATTTAAATTTAAATAAATTATTTATTTAAATTATGAAAATCATAGAAGGAAAAAATGCGATGGCCAGTCATAAGTTCTAAATATTCACAAGTTTTCAAGATAAGAAAGATGCAAGAGCTGTTTTAACCTTGTATGTCCAAAAACAATGCCGTTGTATCTTGTTCGTTCAGTAGATTAACGAAATGTCAATAAAAATGATTTTGCTGACAAAAAAATTCAATATTTTCAATATTCTTCGTTCTCCTCTCCTTTTTATCAATTTATGTGCTAAAATAATAAATATATTAAAAGTTTTGGATGTTTTTTGTATGGCTTTTTTTCTATAACGAATCAACATAGTTTTCACTACTTCTCATGAGGTAATTCACTTTGATATACGAGTATTTTGAATTACAAACACCTTTTTGGAACAAAGTATGTTTATAGACCAAGATTTTACTGTACAGAATGTGTGATTGATATATTTACCGTGAGAAAGCTGTAAATGCTGTTTTAGTGTCTAAATTTTGCTATTAGGTTAAAAAAAACAATGGTTTGTCAGATTTACGACCAAGAAAAAGGACTTTAGCATAATAAATGTTATTGTTTTTTCTTAAATAACTTAATTAATATTAAATTAGATAAATCAAACACCAGTCTTAGTCTTAATGTTCTTCGAGGTTGTATCTATTTTGTTTTTTGACTTCAATAAACGTTTTTGTGCCTCCTGTAAAATTTGTTTTGTGTGGGTTACGTCTTTTTTTCCTTTTCTCAGTTGAGATATATGTTAATCTATCTCCGCAACGTGCGGGTAGAATACTAAAGACGGCATCAAATTTTTTGAGAAGTGGAGATGGAGTACCATTCAATAAAGTTGAGAAAACAATTTTCTATAACTTGACTTTTGACTTTCTATACTTCGAATATACAAATTCACATAAATACGATATCCAAGGTCTTGAATCTTTTCATATACGCAATAAGAATACTCAATATATTGTTTGAAATGCTTATAATTTTAAAATAATGGAAAGTGGAACATACGAGTATGATTTCGTTTGTACTATGTATTTCAAATAAATTTTCATCAAAACGTGGCTTAGCTATGAAGTAAATTCAAAACGAAAATTCGACAAAATATATTTTGTATACATACAGTAATTTTTTTATTTTAAATTTTCAATCTTGTCCGTTCTGAAAGTGGAATACATGGTTATTTACAGTGTGAAAATATTTTTATATATAATTGGTTGGCAGTGAATATTCAAATTATTAAGTGGTGATATTAATTTACTTAAAAATTTAGAAGCATCTTTGGAATTTAAATCTGGAATCTTCGACACAGAAGTGGGTATTCTTACCAATTCAATATTCTACTATTAACTGCAGTACAAACTTTATAAAATGATCTTGTTAATTAAATATTTAATTTGCCTTGGTGGCCAGTATACCATTATGAGTATGGATTTAATTATACTAGCTTTAAGATGATCATTAAATATTTGAAGCTGTAGGTTTGAAAGTTGAAAAGACTGAGCAATTAGTTGAGAACTAGTATTCGTAAAAATTAATATATTATGACTGTTAATTATATTATTACAACCATTATTTTTTGCAAAACTGATGTTGAAATATATTCAAATCGTATCAATGATAATTTAAATAAATGAATCATTTTCTTGGACTATATTCATTCAGTGCAATGGCATTTTGATATCACGAAGAATATAACGTGGATTAAAATAACTTCAATTAAGCTACTTCAGCTGATTAATCATATTTTGCTATTATGAGATACTAGAAATGTATTTTCATACCACGCTCTAAAGGTTTTAGGCTTGTGATTATAAATCAGTGCTGTCCAACTAGCGGCAGGCGGGTCACAGAAATGGTGTTAAAATATTTTTGTGATCCCCAAATCAATTCTTTTTTTGAAAACAATCATAAAATAAATATCGTTATTTAAAGCGATATGTAATTTTATTTTAGTAATTTTTACAAGTGATGCCTAAAGAAATTTTGTGTTAATTTAAAAATTGAAGCAATAGCATTAATATATAAAATATGTAAATATTATTATGTGGCTCCCCGGGATAAAAGGCTTAAAAAGATTTATAAAAAACATCTGTATATAGATATCAAATTAAAATTAGTAATACAGTACAACCTTAGTTTACGAGCATATTTCTAAAAAAAACGTGTCTATAATCCAAAGCACTCGTATATTGAAACCAATTACTCATAAAAACAACGAAAACCGAGATTATTAGTTACACAGCTCGAAAATATTCAAAAAATATATATACACATACCAGTTCAAAGTTTTACTATTTTAAGTATTATATAAAATTAAATATCTTCAAAACTGCTGGAAGAAAAAAAGAGGAGAAGGCTTTATTGACTGAAAAATTGAAGAAAAGGATTATCGTGCAGGATGAGGTTATTGTCTGAACAGAATCACTGTCGTTTCTACTACTATATTTTGTACACTTTGACCAAAACCTTGTTGATCTACTTAACGAAGAAGATACGATTAGAACTCCATATAGCGTTTTATTGGCTTTTCTTTAATTTAAATTATTGAAGACACATAAATTCTCAGAATGATATACGAGCATAGGATTGCGATTGGACATCGCATTGTCTCCTGCTGTAATAGCATCCTTTTCCAAAAGGCTCGTATTTCAAAAAAATCGCTCGTCTATCCGGTTATATCATGGACAAATTTTTGCTTGTTAATACAATTGTAATCAAAATACTCGATAATTACGTTGTTTGTAATCCAAATCTTTACTATACTTGGTATTATTATGCTTAGACAAAACTAATTGCTTATTGCTTCTAATATGCTTAGAATTTGTATAATGATAAGAAAATATATTAAGTGTATTAATCGTTCAATATCAAATGTCCATTGTGCCCTTCAAAGGTTATGAATTCCAATTGTATACGTAAAATTTTGTAATTTAACTAACAAGATGATACATTCACCATTCGTGTTACACATATAGACTAATGTAGATTCACTGTGTACTTTTTTATGCTGTGATTTATTTCAGAACATGCTCACGCAGAGAGATAAAGCAAACTATCAATTTGCCATACATCTCTTTGGAGGCGTGCACGAAGCATAAATTTTAGCAAGCGTCTCTTATATAATGATAAGGGTTAAATTTTAAGGCGTTACAATTCACAATTATTAATTTATAGAGATTGTATTTGATATTGTAAGAGTTTATAACGAATAAACGATCAAATGAGCTTAAAGCTCTGTCATAGACGTAGAGCACCATGTCAAAAAACTTTTAGTAAAAAAAAATCCAATATTACCTATAAGCTCAAGAGTCAAACATAACTTGTAGTTCAATCCAATCCATATTGAAAAAAGCATTTTCAAATTCTACATTCAATAAACGGGATATCATGTTCAACAAAAAGTAAAGTTAGCAACTTTAAACTATCGACAGGTCACATAAAAAAATCACGAAAACTATTTTTTTAACGGAAATGTCTTAAGAAAAACATCTTAACAGCATATTATTCTTAAGAATTATTTGTCAGACAATTTCTCAACTAAGTTGGCATCTAATCCTGCATTTTAGGATATATTTAAAAATCCGGCAGATATCAGAATAAAATCCGCATTCCCCAGTCGCATTCAGACGCGCTATCAGAAAAATATAATAAAATGAAAACTTCAGCATGAGCTCACCTAGATCTAATAGAATACTTCATATTCTATTTATACTAAATATTAATTAAATTTTATTAAATTCGTAATCATAATTTCATATCATATTGGTACAAAGTTAAAACGACTGTTATGTACTTCGTATGAATGGAAAATAATTGGTAGGAATTCTTAATTATAAATACAAAGGGAGGATGGACTTTTCTCATCGAAGAAAATATGTGATTTGATATCTTATTTTCGTATATTATCTAATATATATTTAAGAGTACTGATCTATTCATTTAACTTAATTATTATCTAAGATACTAAGTAATTAATAATAAATGATTACGTATTAAATACTAAACGAAAAAAATCTATCATCTACAAACTTTCAACAGACTTTTCAATTTAAAACTTTCCTTGCGATTAAATAAAATGAGCTTTGAACAAAAATTATGGATAGAATTCTGTATAAATTGCTTCAATTTTAAATTTATACTATCTGAACCAACCGGAAAAAATAATGTAAGTAACTTCACAAAAGG
>JAGVSQ010004269.1:0-19772 GCA_022683975.1 Rhyacophila evoluta
TTACTAAGTGCGGTGTAATAAGCCTTAGGCACTTAAATCACATACAAGAGACCACTACCACTCTGCAGTAAGAGCACTTAAATTGTGTAGTGTAATAGGCCTTTTACTTACGTTTATTACCGCCAGTAAGCTGATCTGCTTATAGATTGAAGATTGGTAGCGCTAAAATCTCTTAGCGTAAAGAAATATTTTTATAATGACAATGAGCAAATTTAGCTAGAGATAACCTTCAGTAGATTCACAACAAGTCTATGGAGTCTTATAAAATAATTATTAAATACAATAATATTGCTTCTTCATTTCTTAAAAGTGACTGGATTTTCACATTGGACACGGTATAGTTGATATTTCAATTCAGATTCATTATCGAAATAATGAATATATTTTACTGAAAATCAGTCACAGTATAGGAGTCTCACTATAATTTATTGTAAATATAATAACTTATCTAATATAGAAATGGAGGCAAGGAAATATTATTGGGCCAACTTATTTAGCAGTCTCGAAACCAATAAAAGCCATAAATCACTGGGTAGGATTTTATTGTTGTTTTTATATGAATAAGTCGGACGTCACTATTATTTAATTATCGAATCATAATCCTTTATTGTACGCCGATGATTGAGCAGTGGCTTTCCGTGAAAGGGGGGCATGGGTATAGCAAACATAAATAAAATACTATAATGATATGTATCAACTAATCAAGTAAAAAGATTAACATACATGAAGATTGCTAGTTTATTTATACATTTATTATTATTTTAAATTGAAATTGTTTAATGAATAAAAATGTTTGAAATAATTGTAAAATAGAAATTTTTATATTATTTTTATTCATTATGAATGAATTACTGATTCTAAAAAAGTTAACTCTGAGAATGTCTGGGTTACCCATTCAACCATTTTACGTTTGTTGTATGTAAGTTGTAAATGCTAAGTATATTGTTATATAGTTGTACAGTATATTAAGAATTGGTATATTTGGTCTCCCTGGTAGCATAGAGGTTAGCATGTACGCCTAGAAATTCGGGGAATGTCGGTTCAATTCCCATATCTGTCGGATTTTTCACAATCTAAAAATGCAGGACTGGATGCTTATTGAGTAAAGCAATTGTCTGACGAACAATTATAGTAAAAATAGTCTGTCAAGAAGTCTTCAGATTGCGGAGATCCATACACTACACTTTTGAAGTGGATATCTTCACACTGTGTAGATGCATATGGCCCACTTTGGGAGAAAACATATGGTATAATATGAACATATTTTAAACATCAATAATTGACAAAAGTTAAAATTTATTTCGCTAGAAATCAACCGCTAAGAGCGAAGAGAAGTAATATCTTCTACTCGTAGTTATTACATGGTTAAGAATGAATCAATAAGTGTAATATATGAAACAAATTATCAAAAAAGGTTTCTTGTAACATACAAGTGCAAAATAATTTAGTGTATTTTTTATAAACGATATTTATGAACCATAAATATAGTTACATGGCCAAACTTAAAATTAGCCCAAATTTTTTGTCTAAAACTATTTTTTTAGAGAGCTAGATTATTGAAATAACAATAATCTTTTATCTGTTTTTCTAATATTACCGTTTTGACAGTGGAGCACATGGATCTCAACATTATGACGATGATCTTTTCAGAGATGGATTATATGAATCTTCACATTGTAAAGACTATGATAGATTTTTATCCGAAAACTTTCGATTTGATTTCTTTTCTCTTATTAGATGCACGGTCTTGCATTTTTAAATCCGTCAGCTGTAAGATTCCAATCTGCAATATTTGGCTCCGAAACGAGCATGTTAACTTCTTTAACTGATTAAAATACTGAAATGATTCACTATCCAGGTAATACACCTAGTTTATATATGTAAAAAAACCTATAAGAGAATATTTCAAAAAAAGGAAGAAAAGTTTATGGAAAAACACTGATAGATCTTTTGTTATCTGATGTAATTTAATGTAAAAATTACACAGGTTGGGCTAAGTTGTGAAATTTAGGCAAAGCATATGTGTTAAACTTGTGGTATATATTCATGTTCTGTTCTCAGAGTTTACTGCCATTTTAAAATCCGATTTATATTGTAAGATAATTTTGATGTTGCATAATATTTGTTCCTTTGTTGGTTGCTGTGACGAGGCGTCTCTGCGTCCTCTTCAACAATCGCAAGCATCTCAGTTTGAGGGGCACTCCCACCCAGGTGACCCGTCCTCCAAGTAAGGCACTCGCTCCATACCTCTCTTTCCTAATCAAACAAGCGATTTTAATTTGAGATGCGATCAAAGCCACCGCCGATAACGACCAAATTTGTCCGCGAAGGTCCGACACACCGACAACGTGACTTGCTGGAATGCAAGACCAAGACTAAAACTTGAGCGAGTGACTTGCGCAATAAGCTGGACGCACATTTTTCAAGATGATGCAGTAAATTTTTAGGAGTTATCTTCATAGTTAGAAATACGTAGATTCATTTATTTCTGGCCGGCCATCGTGATTTTGGCAGCGTTAAACTTTTTCTCTTATTTAAATTGCTTAAACAGCCAGTCCTTATAGAACATATATTATGGACAATATGTTAATACACATCACACGGTTTCGAGGAACATTATTTGCAGGAAGCGGAAATAATCAATATTCATGTATTTTTATTATTTCTTTGGATATATTTGATTAGTGGAGTACAGAAAGTCATAATATTAGTTGTAATGAATAAAATTTACTGAAAGGGGACCAGAGCTGATTGCCTCTTACTGCGCACCGTTTTTGCATCTCTGTTATGTGCGCGTAAACCGTGTTATAACAAACGTGAAAGATATTATAATATATTGGATGTTTCCAAGGGGAACGGTCCAAGATATTGCTATGTCAGCTCTAGAGTGTGCTGTTATCTGTGATAATTAGACCTGAGTAGGTATACTCTTTCCTGTTAATCACAAAAGCTTTAAGTTTCGTAATATTATAACTGACCGATTATTTCATAAAAAATAGTTGGTAGCTTTTCTGGCAAGCTTATGCAAATTTATTGTTGATTCATTTTTGATAATAATGAGTGAATTTTGTCTGATATAAATCCTATTGTACCTATCAGAATATTTTGTAAAACGTGGAATTTGGTTGAGAAAACATAATGGTCGAACTATTTATCTGTGCCATCTTTAACACTACACTGTAAACTATTTGCTTAGCCAAGTAGAGAACCATATTTTTAAGAGAAATATGAATATTTGTGTATCTATTCAATAAGAGATGTCGCTACACAATTAAATTTATTCCAATGACACAATAATAAAACAAATTTATTATTATAAACTGTGCAAAAAAAAAATCATGATTTTTAAAGTTTATTGTGCAATACTCTATTTTGTTGAATCCAAAGTGTTTTTTTAGTATTTGCGTATTTAGGGGAATTTTGAATAGCAAATCTTTTAATATTACATGATTCAAGATTATTTTAGTTCATAATAACATAGTTTAGAATTCATTATTTATTTTGATTTTTTGGGACAGGACGACAAAAGTAAATAATTAAATTGATCGATTGTCTTCATTATCTTTCAATCATATTTACAAAATTGTTGTTTGTTAATGACGAAGAATTTTAAATATTTTCAACGAAATTATTATTATAAATACTATGTACTTATGAAAATCATCGGTACTCCAACTACGAGTAGGTCTTGAACTGAAGACTGTAGGCCTATCTGCTTTAGCACCAGGATGTCCTCTCTTTCTTACATACTTAAATCATTCAAGTTTTGATCTTTAGATACTATTTCTCATTGTGTTATAGTTCTATGGAAGACTTATTTAGTGGTAAGATATCGCCCATAGTTGAGACAGAACGATCCTACAATGACACGTAATATTATTTTATTTTATAACCGCAGTGGCGTAGCTACCAAGGAGCGGCTGAAGCAGTAGATCCAGGGGCACGAATCATGTGTAAAAAATTTACTGGGGGCGCTTGTAAAAGTTTGTGTGAAACCTAAAAAAACGAGAAATTATATGAGGCGCAACGATCTTACTTGCTCCGGGGCGTTCAATATGTAGCTACGCCCCTGTATACCGCACAAAATTAATTTATAGTTGCATCTTGTTCGCTATTATCATATTTGCATACGGTTTCCCGTGGCCCTTTCTTGAGATCCTTCATTTGGATAAATCTGTAAGATATTATGGGTCTTGTGATAGTGGAGAATTGAGGAATAGGCTCTAATTGCATTATAATACTGATCTTATAATAATATACTGGTTTAATTGTATGATTTAATTATTATCCAATACAATAAAGGCTTAAATTATTCCAACTTCACAGTTTTTTTTGGTCTTAGTGTTTTAAAAGTTATAAAAAGGGTTAAGTTTGTTTACCCCATAACGCTGAAAGAAAACAACTTCAACTAAATTACCCCGGTGTGGTGAATGATTCATGTTATAGTATACACGAAGTATTTAGAGCTACATTATAAGAAAACGGAAACTTAAGAAATACCATATTTGTGTTATAACCATCAGTGATCGCAAGCCAATATATGTTGTGATTTTTCTTCTTCCTTCCATCTGGTTTATACTTTCTCATATATTGACCAATATACTATCAATTTATATATTTTTATAGACTCTTACACATATACAACCTTTTTTTATTCGATTTAAGAAACTTAATCAATTTAAGCAGACCAAAAAAATTAATAAATTTATATTTTCTTTGTTCTGGAGCTTCGCTGCAAATTGTTATTGAATGCTTTCTTCTGTCATTGAGTTAACCTGGCACTTGGAGAAAAAATGCAATATACACTGCAGTTATAAGTTATGTGTTTGTCGCATGAACTGATGAGAAACATCTCCGGTGTCTTGAATAGTTTAGGTAAGCTTGTACCTTCTTGCTGGACACCCTTAGTAAAAATATATGTAAGTCAATTATATACATTGACATAAGCTGCTTCGCAATCCTTGGTTGGAGAGCCCAAAATTGTATACACACATTAACCAAATGTATTTTTATTAGAAGTCACACAATTTATATAAATTATTAAAAATAAGCGCTCGAGCGCATTATTAAATAAAATATCTTTACGGTTGTTTACTTTCTTTTGGATTTTAATGGATTTGGAAATATATAATAATATTGAAACGAATAATTGTCAATTATTGACAGCGTGACGCCACGTGTCAATTTCGCCATAAGATTTACATAACAGGGTCCGGTCACGATTTAAAGAAATCATGTCGGTGATAAATTCATGTCAGTATTAAATGTCTGAAATCTATGCCTTCCCCTTGGGTTAGTTTTTTTTGCGTGCAAAAATCAAAATATTGGAAATATTTGGAAAAATTCTGAAATGATGAGATTGAATAAATAATACTTTTTGAAATCTAAGAATGTTCGTGGATAATAAAAATAAATCCCATTTTTTGAATAGAAACAATTAATTAATACTATTTAATTTAAACGTGTTCATTATAATAATGGTATATTTGCCAAATATTAGCTTCTTCATCTAATATAAATTATATATTCATCACTACTAAATACCAAGATGTGTACATAAAAGATTTTGAACAGCTAATTACAATAATATATTTTTTTACACATAAATAGGTATCATAGATTTTTGGAAAAATAAAAGTTGTTATTGTATCATACGTACTGCAGATGTAATACTTGTTGCAGAAAAGTAATTTGTATTTCTTCATCCCTTTTAATTTTAATCATACTCATAGAAATAAGCACGTGTAAAATATAATGTAGCTGAAAAAATATTTCCATATATAATAAATTTGTAATTAAATTTACTATTACTCCTTTTAAGCTGGTGTTTATTTTTCATGTTGATATGTCAGGAATATCGTCCCATCTAAAGTAAAATACATGTATAAAATAAAGTATATATATTAAGTAGATATTTCAGACAGCTGTGTAGAAGATATGACACATTAAAACATGAAAACCTCCAATACAAAAATAGACAATTCCACAAGTTAACTTATATTTAACTTGTGGTAGGAAAAATTCTAGTAGGAAACGAAACGTCTAATAGTTTTCCCTATTTATCTGGTGTTAATTGAACTAGTGTTTACCATGGTTTTAAAATAGCTGGAAAATTATATTATAAGTCTATTATATCGTACTTACGCTATAATATTACCACTGATTATTCTCTTAATCTTGGTAAATTCCATTGTTCTTTTGATTATAATTGGATGTAGTTAACCAGAAGACGTTCGAGCCACATATTGAAATCTTTTATTGTTACTTATAATGCTTCAAACGCATCAATACTTTAATATGACGAAGACACCCAATCAAAAATATACACCCAGAAGAAGTAATCGCAGCTTTTTCTAACCCGCAGACTAACAATTTAGAAAAAATCATATTTACAAAACGTCCATGTGGCTTAAACGTTTTCGGCTTTAAAGTTTAAATATAAGACTTAATTTAAATAATTATGTAACCATACCTATTCTTAACTATACGTATTATCATAATGCCACTTTCACATGTTTTTTCAATACATGTACGTATCTATTGTTGTATTGTATTGTATCGACATATTGTTTTATTTATGAACAAAAAATGTACCAAATATAACCAATTTTAAGTTTTATAGGCAAAATTTAATACAATATTGATAAAATCCAACCAAAAAACGATCAAAATTTAAATTAACAACCACAAAACATTCAATAACTTTTATAATAGTAAGTTTTTCAAAAATCTAATAATCAAGAAAGATTTGGTATATACTATGTAAGTAATTTAATTTTATATCACAGTCTTAAAAACATAAAATTCACATGAAGTGTTGATTTGTTTCTTTAAAATTTCAATCGCGTTTTTCTCTTATTTGTTACTATGTGGCTTGGACGTCTTCTGCTTAATTACATCCAATTTCAATGTTATATGGCTAAATCGTTGGGCTTGTATCTAGTTCTAATCATTATAATTAAGTAATACACTATTATATATGTGTCAGAATTTTTATCTGAAGAGTTATAAAAAATATTAAAACAATATTACCAATCTAAGAATTATGCCTTTCCTGCGGCACAACACCGAGAAGGGCCATCTGGTTTATATCCTGCTGCCGGGTTTTTGGTAGACGGCGCCTCAAGTTTCTTGGGCCAAAGAGCTTTCCATAATATTTTACCGTTCAAATACTACATATTAAATTTATTCGTTCGATCCTGGACTCAGTCCCGTTTCCCACGAAATGCTTAACATGGAATCGAACTTAGCCATTTGGTGAGATGACTAGTTACTGTTCAGGTTGTAAGCAATAAACTATTTTGCAATAATTTATTGGATTCTGGGTTCCCCTGATTTGTGAGGGGCGTATGTTTTTATTTAAGCGTAACAAGTACATGTCATTTGGTTACGTATAATAAATTAGTGTTTTTAACAGATTTGTCAATTAATTTGCATCAAAACTGCATTTTGGTCGGTTTGACTCGCATATTACAAACTCAAAATAATCGTACTAATTATAAACACATAAAAAAGGATTCCTCAAAATAAAAATCGCCCCTTTAATTCATATACGTGTATATTAGGTGTATTTAAACTAGTTTTATGTTAAATATCTCAATCAATAAATTATGTAATTTATTACATTATAAACTATTATATAATATAAGACTATGAACTATACGAGGACTTATAAGAAAGTCAAATATTAGAAAACGCTTAATACAGCCCTTTGTTAGTCATACAACGAGACTGTAACTGGCTAGGAAGCATGCTGCGGATGCCTCTAAAGAATCTCAAGTGTATTTGTTATTTTTCCAACCGGTAGTATTCCAATGTCCAGGAAGACCAGGAGTATACAAAGGATGTATTCGGCAAAGTTAATGATTGCTGCCATGGCCTGCGAGGTTGGAAATTGACTGATGGATGATGAATAATTCTGAAGATGTTTCACAAAGAGTGGATATGGTTAAAGAAAAAAAGGAATTTCATAATAGATATGACATTGTTCTTGTAACTATAGTTTATAATAGTAATAAAGACAATATATTGTTCCTTAAATATCAAAAAATAGTCTGTATGTATTTCGCATTTATATGTTATGTTTAACACCATTTCTTTTGTATAATATAAAATATACTTGGCTATTTTTGTTTATTGTATATTTTAAAGCAATTTTAGCATGTACAACATTTTACTATAAACATGTTTAAGTGTTAGCAATTTAATTCAACTATGCAAGTATGTAAACATATTTATATTTATAGACAGATGCACGTTTTTATTACAAATCATCAAGTAGAAACATTAAACTAATATGAATCTTACTCTATTATAATTATAACTGCTGTGAACATGATCCAAATGGCATTTATAGAACAGAGAATATCTTGGATATCTTATTTATAGTAATTTAATTTATTTATTTGTGAAACTGTAGCTTGCTTCCAATTGGTTGGTCGCTAGCCAATAGGAGCCTTCTGTATCATAAACAATGATTTAATTAACCATCTATCTAGATGAAAACAGTTCAACCTTTAACACCTTGGGCAAAAAGTAAAAAGATAAAAATATATACATGTATTATTTAAATTGGCTGTCATTCTATATTCATTATTATCATAATAAACTGTCTAAACAGTTGGGTAATTTTTTTCAAGTTTTAGTTTGGATATGATTTTCTTTATCAACCATGAAACTTGTATTTTCGCTATTGGCAACTACGTTTACGTACCGAAGTTATGAAGTGTAAGCCGTAGCGTAACGAATGGGCCTCGTAAATCAAATTGACTCGAGAAGCAACTTTCCAAAATCTTTAATAACTATAATATATGATATTATCAGAGTGATAATTCATATGGCATCGATTAGTAAAACAAATCTTCTTCGCCAAAATACACCGCATTTAGTTTAAAACATTAACTTAATCAATGAGGTGCGATAGAAGTTGTAGTGAACCGAATTTAGTATAACTTTTTAAATACAATGAATTTTTTTAATAAAACTATATTTATTTATATGTGATATAATAAATATACCTTTGCTTGGTGACTGTTTAGTGTAAGGAACTATAACACTAATGTTTTTTATTACTTAATTTTGAAGATCACCTCGATGTTCTGTGGCTGAAATGGTTTATGATTGAATAAGCGAGGTGGATAGAATAACGTTCGAGATGAAAAGAGAGAGCAAAAGGTCAATCAGATTGAGAAGAACATTCTATAAGTTTATTGATTAATTTATTCCGATAAATGTTTGGAACTGAGGTTACAACCGAAATAAATATCAACACAAAATTCTTCAACACGCAGAACTATCGTTTTATTTAATTATTAGTTTGTTGTAAAATGTAGTTCTACCAGTTAAATGCTGACAAAGTTCATAAATTTTATGATTACGAGATATGCTTGTGTGATACAAAGATATAAGTCGATACGCATGCAAGAAGTTTTCTTTCAACTTTTTTAAGCTCTAAAATATAAATTATCTCCCCAGCTGGATTGGATGCTCATTGGGTTAAGGAATTGTCTGAAAAACAATTCTCGTGGAAAAAAATTCAAGACTGAGTGGATATCTTCATACTGTGTGGAGCTATATGCTTTACTTTGGGAGTGAATTTGGTATATAAAAAATATAAATCAGATGGCCTCTGACTCTACAACCTGTAAATAAAATGTTCTATACACACATGCATTTACTTATAAAATATTCTCTTAATCTTAATTAATAAAATATGAAGCCAATATTTTTTTTATATATTCCATAAAAATATTTAAATAGCATGTCAATCTGCTGAAATTACTTTCAGTTTTATAAAACATATATTGAGCACTTACTGTCTCTTATCTCAGAAGTTTACAAAAACTTTTAACCTCATTTATTTGCAAATATTATCATGTGACAATTGCTCGTAATTAAAATATTCATTTCAGTAGAGTTAAGAACAATTGCCACATGATAGTTTAAATTATTTTCTCACAAATAGCGTTTTAATATGTTTCCGTAAAATTTGAAATCGGACGTCTTGGCAGTCAGCTAATTATATATAATATTTTTCACATTCTTGTTACACAGCCTGATTCGTATCCAGTGCAATCATATATGTATACAACTTAAAGTTTTTAATTATCAAATAATTATTCGGACGCCCCTCTTTTGTTTGCAATAGTGTAAGCAAGAGAGACAGATCCAATAAACCAATCGGGAAGCAGGACAGCATGCAATTATGCACACCATAATTCAAAATGCCTGCAACAAAATATCAATTTTTCTTATGAATTTCGATTAAAGATTGGTAGTTTTGATGCCAAGGACGATACACACGTAGGGGGTATCACAGCTTTTGAACCTTTAAAAGTCAATTAGTAAGAACCTACTCTTAGCGCTAATACCATCGATCCGTAATAATAAATTAAAAAATAGATATTAATTATAAACAATAATAAGCTCAAAACGATAAGTGTGTCAAAATTAAATTGTTTACCAATGAATTAATCCAATTAATATTGATTACGTCGTCGTTTATAATTGAAAAAATAATTAATGTATTGATCGAAATTAGATTTGACAAAATAATTGTTTTGTTTATAGCTGCATTTAAGTAAGTTCTGGTGTTTATATTATTTGACTCTGACATTTATGTGAAGAACACTGAATAATTTGGCCATTTAATTAATATTCGAATTTAAATTTATTAAAAATTTGGAGAATACATCGATATATTGCGTTTCAGTGAAGTTTAAAGTAAATGGTTTGCACTGTGTGAATAATTTCATTGTTTTTAATTATTTTGTGAAGTGACATTACATTGCAATTATGTAATCGAGAACAATTGATCGTATTTAAACATTATATATATTATTAAAAGTGTAAGTTACAATGATATAAAGATATGACAGTGTTATCTTTTATGTTACGATTGTTATCAACAAAAATACAATGATACAGCCTCCACCGTATTATGGGAATCAGCATATCATTTGCAGTTCGATGGGAAAACAAGAATCAGGAAATTTTCAGTCATACATACCTATTGATTTAGAAGAAAATATAACAACAAATTACTGTGAAAAAAAATACATGCAGGAAAGACCAGTGTATGAAGTCAGTAAACGGTACGGATTTCAAAATGGTTGTTTAGAGAATGGAATATTACCAAGGATCAAAGATGTAAGAACATTGGGTCATATACACTATAATTCAACGAAAGATGATCAAAATATTTCTACGCTAAGTTCCAGTAATGATGAACAATCTATTAATGAGTATATATTAGGGAACAGTTCTTCGTCAGATCTTGTTAATTCGTCGAATAACCCAACAACACCGTTTTCCGTCAAAGATATTTTGAATCTTGTCGATCAAAACCCGGAAAATTTCAACAAAATGACAGCACACAATTTTCAAGAAGGTTTTGAATCAGACGGAAATGTTATAAGAGAATCTATTGTTGACAGCTGCTCGTCTAGATGCTATTCAGATCCACCACCGCAAACATATGGACTGCCAACCCAAGCGTATCACCATGCATCACCATATGAACATCCGGAATACTACAATGGATATCATCACACAACTGCACACGGAAGTTATCCATTCTACAGTACAGCAAGTGATACACCTGCTGTATATTTTAACAACCCAAACCAGCATCAGTTTGAAGCTGGGTGTTATCATTCATCAGGAATGAGTGATTATTATTCTCCAGCATCTTCAGCTATTCCAGGACCTTGTCATTATAGTCCAAGTTTTTATTACAACAATAGTCATAATTCATATCAAAATGACGCTTATACAACGAGCTGTTCTCCGATCAATGCACCAATTCCTCAGCAGCCATCTGCAGTTTCTTCAACAGTTTCCGTAGATTTGAGTTATCTCCAAGATGACGTAGAAGAAGAAAAATATGATACTGTCTCGGAGTATCCACAAGCGATGACGACATCGGTTGTCAATGAAGGAGCTGGTATGACTTCTCAGCATGTTAGGCAATTGAATTCTCTGTGCGAACCATATGGAGTAAATAAAATTAAAGAAACGAAAGCTAAAGAAGCGGAGGGTGGCGATTCTATGCAAAGTAATGATAAAAATTTTATTTTCCTAATATATTATAAAAAATTCATTCCCATTATTTTTAAATACGTCTTCTCTATAAATTTAATTATTTTTTAACATGTTTGAACATCAAATTTATCCTTTTCACGTATTCAAACTACAAAGATATATATTTAAGCTATTACATACTGCATCATTTAAATAAACTAAATTCATTAACCTAAATATATTTTGCATCAAATAGAAAAAAAGATTAGAAAAGCTTATATGATTATCATATTGTATATATACGCTCTTTTGATGTCTTTCTACTCGTATAAAATAAAATAATAAACTGCCCCGGTGAAAAGTTAGAGATTTACTCTAAAAGAGACTGAAATTTATTATGTAAGGTATCTGTTAAGTTCAGGTCCAAGCTTTGGCTATTTTGTTTAATCTTAGTGGTTTATGTATACTTGTGTGCAGGATATGGATGTTTGTAAGGCTTTTTATTTCCCCTAATTATGTATTCTTTAATAGTTATATCAGGCTTATGTTAAGACCAATGTAAGTAAAAAATCTGTCCACGAATCCTTCTTACAAATAGATATGTATGAAACGCAAATTTAATCTTATAAAATATGAAATATCTAATAGATTCATTATTTTGTATTACTTACAGAAGACCACGTAACGAGTTCAAAGACGGAGCTGAGAAAAAATGGAAAACTT
Source organism: Rhyacophila evoluta (assembly GCA_022683975.1). NCBI lineage: Eukaryota > Metazoa > Arthropoda > Insecta > Trichoptera > Rhyacophilidae > Rhyacophila > Rhyacophila evoluta. The sequence goes on from JAGVSQ010004269.1 coordinate 12,745, forward strand.
CGATCGAAAAGAAAACCTCGAGTCCTCTTCACCCAGGCGCAAGTTTATGAGCTGGAAAGAAGATTCAAACAACAGCGATACCTGTCAGCTCCAGAACGAGAACAAATGGCCCAAATTCTAAAGCTATCCTCCACTCAAGTTAAAATATGGTTTCAAAATCGACGATATAAAAATAAGCGTCTCAAAAATCCTGATCTTCCCGTCGCGGGTGACAATACCAAAACGCAAACGTCAAAAAATGAAAAAAGTAATTTTCCATCCAGCTCTAGCGGCGGCCATTTGGTGAATCCTAAAACACAAAATGGCTGCCACAGTAAAAAAACAAATCCGTCAATAAACACTTACAACGATGCGTCTTCGTCAAATTTTGTCACCGGTAATTGTCTCGATGAATCTAATAGTCCGAAAAAAACAAATACAAACCTCAGTTGTAATGGATTTAAAAATTTCAACGTGGCGGGAAATTTACAAGGCGAACATAGATCAAGTTCAAATACTATCCCGCCCAATGCCAGCCATCTTGCTTTAAATGATTCGAAGTTTAAAAATAATGACGAACGGTGTGGAAATGATCATTTAAAGTCATTTTCGATTTCGTCAACGGTAGCTTTTGACGGGCCAAGCAGTGCTACAACGCAGTACAGCGTAGCACCTCCGCCATCTTATGCGTCAGTTATGATTCCTTTAAAATCTGATTATTTGAATTTAGAACGACAAGAGTACGATACGAATTACTTTACATCTGTTGATAAGAAAAATGATCAATGAATTTTTAGATATTATTAATATATTTTAATGAAAAATGTACAAAAAAGATACGATGATAGAACAGTTATTAAAATACAATTTGACTCATAGTAAAAAGTTGGTTGGTAAAAACAAAACTGTTTTGCCGAACATAAATTATTTCATTTATTAAGAGAACGTATTATTTTTTATTAATAAACTTATATATCCACGCTTTATAACTATTAAAATTACATCTGCTTAAATGTATGTATTGTATAATTTACTTATAAAAACGAAAGTCTATAAATTCATTATTAAAATAAATTTGATAGGCTTAAAAAGGAACCATGTAATCATATTTTAGTTTATAAACATATTTGATTCTCTAATATCCACACAGCGACAATTTAATAAACATTTAGAGTCAAGTCCTGTTATAAAAAATACTATAATGTATTTTAATTTTATAAAATGTCAAAGTAATTTTGAATTAATTTGTAGTCTTTTCAATAGGCATCGTTATTAAAAACCGGAGGTGTTGATTTTGATGTTTTCAAAATAAAAGCGTGTGTCGATGGGCAAATTATGCCCTATTTTATAAATGCAGGTGTACATAACTCAAAATACGTGGATATCAGATCAAAGAAAATCTGTTCGAGCCAGAATTAGACACTTTCAGAAACATTGAAGTCAAAATACAAATAACTTGTTATTCGTATGATGTATTATTTTTAATAAACGTACAAAATGGCTACATTATTTTTTGACTAAATTGACAAAATAGTTGAATATTTAAATAATTTTGTTTTGGTATATATCGTCTCTAGAACGGAAATAGAACGTAACCCACGCAGAATAAATTTTATAGGAGACAGAAAACGTGCGTTTAATGATTTTAAGGCAACATCAAAAGACCCACCCTTCGCATGAAAACTAAAACTGGTGTTTTATTTAAACAATCTGATATTAATTTAATAAGTAAGATAAGAAAAACCAATAAAATTGATAAGGTGGAAATATTTGATTCTAGTCAAAAATTTGACATCGTATCCTTTTTTTCAAACTTAAAGTTTGATTTAGATGCTAATTTGGCACTTGCATATCCTTTATGGAACGCGCTATATTGTTAAACGTATTAAAAGTTATTTCGAAAAAACTGAAGGCTTCGTTCTTTTTTCTTACTACAGTCGATATATTATATTATTATAATAAACTGTATTTATAAATAAATATATATATATGTGTATTGGTTTAAAGATTGGTTAGTATTGTCATCTTATTAATCAGGTCTATATGTATTATAGCATAACAAAATATAATTAATAAAATCATTTTGAAAATATTAAGTTAGATAATATAAAACATATTTGTTACGCTAATGTTTACATTTAGTTTTAAGCACAGTGAAGTATTCTCTAAAAATAATGTATGTATAAATAAATATAAATAATTAACTTAAATAATTACCAAATAAACTGCCAAAACTATACAAAATATTAATTGACGAAATTTCATTATGTGAAGTTATTTCTTTAAATAAAAATGTTTATATTGCTAGTTTGGTCTTTCATTTTTTGTCTATTTCTTTTTATGACATATTATTTACAGGATCAATAGAAATTGATTACAAATGTGGTAGGTATTTAATAAGTCCTAGAGCTTGGTCGAAAGCCCAACAACAAATCCTTGTGAAAAGAGTATGCCAAGAAAGCTTCCAGATTGTGAAGTTCATATCATTCACTTTGTAACGATAACAGTATTTTTTTGTCCATATCTAGATTTCAAATTTATTTCGGTTGATAATGTATAATAATAAGGAATGTTAAGTTAGCATGCGCTTGGTAAAAATCAATTTCATATTAAAATGTTTGAATCATTATATATAACTCATTGATGTCATTATTTATTTTGCTTTAAACCAAAAATATTATTTTAACTTTAGTCAAGACTGACTAATGCTACTACAGACTAATGTTGGGTAGTGGCGTCACAAATGAAATGAATGTTTCTAATGTAACATTTATTCCATCAGTGGAGTTTCCATTTCATTTATATAAACTTCACGACATGACGATATCCGTTCAATATAATGAAATATACAGATATTTCTTCAATGTGATATAAAAATTATCTTTATAGTTTTATTAACAAAAATTGATGACAGCTAATGTATTTAGTATTTGGTGCCGCATATTTTTTAACGTAATTCACTCGCAAAATAATTATATTTATATGATTATATTGCATATACAACCGGATTAAAAAGGTATTGATCTGCAACAGTAGATACCAAAATGATATTTCTCATGTGTTGTACAAGGAAATGTAAGGTTACATAGGTGAATTCTTGTTATTCATTGTAGTAATCAATTTAATATAAAACATGGATAGGTAATGAACTTTGAACATTCAACATGCATTAATTTGTAACATTTAACATGCGGGGCATCGGGAGTAGCGTGGCGGTCGATTAAGATAAGACATTTTTTAATAATTTAGTTTCATTATGAGAAATCGGCATTACTGGCTATTAATGTAAGGCCATATGGCCGTGTAGACTTCTGGATACAGCGAATCAATTTCAATTCTATTTACTGGGAAATTTGATAACATTTATGATTCATAACATCAGTCTTTAATCGTATTTGTAGCCCATTTGGAACATATGACACATATTAGTTATTTTTAAGGTCGTCAAAAAGGAGATGTCGGGTTCCAGTGCTACAACTATGTTTACTACGTATATACATTCAGGCTATAAATCCTTCTCCATGGTAATGCAGAGATTACCATCCAGGAATGTAGGTTCGATTCCCACATCTTCTGAATTAAAAAGAAAACTTAAAATGCAGAACTGGAGGCCGATTGGGCTGAGCTATTGTCTAATAACCAGTTTTCATTGTGGAGGTCCATTTACTACATTAGCGAAGTAGAAATTTTCATACGGTGTAGATATATATGCTCTACTTTTGGAACGGATACGGTTACACAGTGAATCTGTGTATGTTGAACATTCGGCCTACAACTAGTTTCAACTTACAATAACTTTTTAAAATTGTTATGCCTTATGTATCTTACGGTAGGAATATTGAATATATATAGTAAGATTATTTTTATGAGATTTCATAATTATAAAATTCTACATACAGTATGAAATGAAAATATGTTTAATGGCGAAGAAAGTGCGAAAGAAAGTAATAAAAAAATACAAGTACCAAAGTAAATAATTGGATTCAATATTGAATTTTCCTACATATATTAATTGTTTAAAACATTTGTAGTCATATAATGATAAAATAATTTTAAAAATGTAAGTTGCAATATTTTTGATTGTTGTCCATATTAGCTACAACGTAGATCATTTAAAAATATTAAGGGTACAGTATGTTTTACGAAATGTCATTTTATAGAAATTTTAAAAATATTTTTATTGTATAAAGCCTTCGATATATTACAACTTATTGTATTTACGCTGTAAATAAACGATGCATTGCTACAATGAACCAAAAGCCATAGGTCGGTCCGCGAAGCTTTTAGGTTATCATCTCCGGAAGGTGGTCTGGTCTGGCATGTGGCTTATTGTGGAATTTTCTAAAACTCGTTTGAAAAAGCTCTATTTTACAAACAACTCAGTTCGAGCTTATTTAAAAAAGAAATTAGTAAAGTAATATATTTTATTATTTTTTATTATATACACACATGCATTTATACTTTATGTGGGATAAAGTTTTAAATATTATTTTTTATTTGACTTAAAAAGCTATAAAATATTTTTTCTGGCTATTAGATTCACTTATTTTATGATTCGTTTTTGTGTTTTTCATTACAAAGGCCAATGAAATGAATTAATGAAAAGCAATCCATGTAAAAGTACTTTCTATGGATTTGATCATTTAGCGACAGTAATATGTTTACTATTACAATATCAATTAATATTATGTGTAATGTATACGAAAGGCTATATTCTTTATATGATCTACGGTTCCTTTAAAAAAATACAGGTGTAAGTAAATGAATCTGTGTAAAAATGACGAAACGAGAATTTCTTGTTACAATCTTTGTATTGTCATAAGAAATTTGTTTATTCAATGAAAATAATAGTGAAATATTCTTTCGATTGCAATAAAAGAGTAATTGTTTTTAATAAATATTTAAAATTTCCCGATATATTCTTACGTAGAGTGTAGTATATAGTAGAGAGTTGGAATTAGTAAATTTATCATTTTTTAAAGCTTAATAAATAAACAATAGTACAATGCAACTCTTTGAAAGTATTGGATATTAAAACCTTATGTGGATGGCGTCTGCGCTTCGTCACGAAACGTAGCTTTATCGCGACGCCTGTGACGCCGATTTCGTGACGCATGCATTTACACGGAAAAAGCTCATCTGGGAAAAGCTTATTGTATGAATATTTTTAAATCAATCGTACTATCTACATGTCTCTGTTAATGCTAATTAATATTACTATTAGAAATTAAATACACTGCAAACATTTACATGTATATTTCAGGTTTAGGAAAATGGATACTGTATTCTACTGGATAGTACTACTGGCCATGTGATAATCTTAGTACTATGGTGTTATATATTAGGTATACGTACATTGGGATAGTATGTATATATACAAATTAATCAGCATACAACTCAACCATAATATGTAATTAATTTCTAAAAACGTCATATGTTAATTCTGTCAATCACCATAGGTCAATATTGTAAGTAGTATATATCCACAAAAGGTTCTATTATTAATGTAAGATGTAATCTGCATTGTACTATGTATTACACAAACAATATTTCAAAACATAAATACCCTAAGTATTAACATAAAATAAAACAACTCTGTTTTAACATTATTTTAATGTAATGTGTAACATTTAATATATTGTATAAAATAAAATCAGTCTAATGTTTTGAGTGAATGCATAATGGTAACGTCAAACGATATGAATATACTCGTGGTCAAAATAATTGTTTTTGATGACATACAATCGCCTCAATAGATTTACGAAGCAATAGTTAAGATATTGCCAGTGATATAGTAACACTTTTCCACTATTTAATCATTATTATTACATCAGATTCCATAAATTTTTATGTTGCCATTAAAATAACTAATACGTTTTTCATGCTCACAATAAAAAAATCAGCTATATTTAATGATATTGACTATAAAGAGTTCTTTATATACATTGCTTTGTCATGAGCGATGCATTACTGTTAGAAGTAATTCATCCACGTTGTTTATTTCCTCCTCTTTGTCAATAAAGTATAAACATCCACTAGAAGTGCTCAAACAAATTAGTTCCCTAAAAATGTTTTTCCTTTGCCCATATTTAAGTGATCCGTGTAAATGGTTTTTAGTTAATCTTAATTGAGGTAACAATAAATTTACTAAGCCGTTAAATTCCCATCCCTCGTCTGAATTACGAGATGACAAAAAAACGCAGAACAAAATGAAGTAGATGTTCGTATTTCTATGTGATCACTGATGTCGCTTATGTAAAGACAGGCGTTGTCAATATTTCAGGAAAAACATACTTTACATACAGGATTCACTTAATCTTTCATTTTGTCTTTATATACCCACATAATTTCACAGTTTTAATAACCAATGTCTCAAACAAAACAATATTTTTTTTCTATTTGTATAAATATGATGTATAAATCAAACTCTGTTTGCGGATCAAAGCATATATGTGTAGTTCTATGTTATTAAGATCAAGTTACTCAGCTAATAAGCTTTTGATTCGGTTTGAAGAGTGCTTGAAAAAAGCTCGATTTCTGTATCTGCAAAGAAGAAAATATAAAATTACTGAACGAATTAAATGATTTAAAACGTTTATATATATCTTTTTGTGGAATAGATCTACGTAAGTAAGAGAAGATATGGTTATTTGCATGCAAGAGACGGAAGAAACATTTTCCTTATAAACGCTGGACATATATATTAATTTTTCTTATTTAGCTCCATTTTGAAGGTGTATTAGTAGATATTTCAAGTAAGATTGTTAATTTTTTAATATTGTTTCCATATTTATTTACTAGAAATATTATTATTGTTGTTTAAATATTATAATCATATTTTATATCAAAGCGCCATCAATATGCACATTCTTGTTTTTTAATGTATTCCCTTATCAGTATTACAATATGATGTATTTAATGAGTAAATAAAGAAAAACCTTTAATATGCCATTATCTATCATACACATTTCTTTGTGAAAATTTGGTATTAGTTCAATATAATTTGCCCGTTGTTAAAATATAAATATTTTTTTTATTTTTTCAAATAT
>JAGVSQ010004270.1:0-19770 GCA_022683975.1 Rhyacophila evoluta
ATTGATTTTAAATTCTAAATTATTTAAAACTGGTAAACTTCCATATGTGAGAGTATTATAGTGTGTTATAGTGTATATATAGTGAATTTTGGTTAAATGATAAATGAAGTCACAGTTGACGATCACTTATGCTACAGTTAAAAAGATTAAGCACCTGTCACTAGGATAACATTGTTCAAAATGTCAGTAAAGCATCACAGACCATATCAGTCAGGCCCCACTCGTATACATTAAATTAACGCCGTTCATTATACCAAATTAATTCTCATGAAAATACATATTGTCTCGTTTTCTTCTTACTAGAAAAAACGAGAAAGTTGTATGTCTGACAATGTTTTTTGTTTTGGTATTCGGAAAATTTATAAACTCGGTTGACCCCTACGTATACAAATAGTGACGATAGATGTCACTGTCAGTTGAATGGTGCAAAACCTTGCTAAAATTGTTTTAATAATTACTATCAACAATATAAATTAACCTTAATTATGTATTGTGTTGTAATATTTATTCACTTATCAGGGTATTCACATTTTATTAAATATCAGTAAGCCTCTTAAAGCAATTAAAGCTAGCACACATGGCTTCCGCAAATAAAATTGTAATATTCCCTAAATCCAAAAAACGGCTTCTCACATAAGTGAATTATATTGAAGATATCTGACATAGGACAACATGGAACAACTAACTATACAGGATGTTTCATGATTGCCATATAAAAAATTTACAAAGCCACTTTAGATTCCAATTACTTTCGAGAAAGATTTTTTTGTCATATTACGTTTTTTATATTATTTTTCAGGATGAAATTAGTACATTTTTATCTTTACAAATAAGTGAGTGAACTGCTATATTTAAAAAACATAGTATATAAAAAATTCGCACATTATGAATATTTAATTATAACAATATCATAATTAACTATAAACCATTCAGTAAACTTGCAAAACAAAGATCTATGATTGTGATTCAAATCCAATTCATCAAAAAATTTGCAATGGATCATCATGAATTTCAACTAAGAATCCAACTTACAGTCAATCATGCATTATAAAATATAAATCATTTTTTAGAGAATCTATGTTGTTATGAATACAGATTATAAGTTAGATTTGAAAAATATGATAAAATTAAGGAATGTATTTTGAAAGTTCTTAATATTACCATCTTGTTGCACCATTCTATATAAATGTTCCGTATTAATTTGGGATTAATTGTCAATTGAATTATTCAAAGTTATTTAAATATAATACATCGAAAAAACATCCCAAGAAAATTTTACAACGCCATTGGTCCTGAGACTTACACCGCAAAATATATAATTCTGCTATTTTTCATTCAGATCTATCGAAACTATGTCATTTGTAAGCAGTTTTACGAATAAATTTTAAAAAATCTGTTTTTATATAAATATAATCGCAAACACAAATGTAGAAATATTCAGTTTTTACAGTTTCCTATAAAATTTCCAATATATAATTTAAGTCAACGATGCTATAACTTTTGGAGCATGGCTTAAAAAATATATCGTATTTTGTTGCCTACTAAATATTTTATCAAGATAAATCATCATGTTTTGAAGACCAGTTATACTTTTTTGTCAACCTCTGGAGTTAGAGTAATACGTCATGCAAAAGCCAAAATAGTGATTAATCAAAGTGGTTCAGAATCAATTTAATGTAATGATACAATATGTTCGAAGTACGTTGACCCACTCTGGCCGGTAAAATACTCGTGATGTTTGCATACACGTATCCGTGCTTAGCCCCTTAGCGGCATCGCCACCGGTTATTTGCACTTGTAATTTGAACCGGTACGTCTTGCTGGCACCACGAGGTGAAGTTTACCGTTAATTAGCGCTTACAGTCGTGCTCTCCGGTGATGACCGAGGATAAGTGCTAAATGTTACACATTGTTATGAATAACGTATAAATTGTATGACGAGTTTTACCGTTACTTAAATGATGTGGCGTAATATAATTTTGTATTATTAAATTTTAAAATGTCGTATTGGTGTGAAATGAGTCATTGAATTCATATAGCTATTTTTTAAAAATGTTTTGTACAAAATTTAAATGTATATATTGTTGCCAATATTGCAGGAACACGTAACTTGATTTTTTGGTTTGAGTTGACATCCATTTTCAGTTTTTTTTATTATAAATCCAACAGATGTGGAAATGGAGCCCACATTTTCCGGATGCGAAACTTTCACGCTTACCTTTTCGCTATTTAGGAATGTAATTTAGCATTGTTAAATCATAAAATACCGTATTGAATGTGAAATGACTTGTTAAATTCATATTATGTTTGTTCGAAATGTTACATGAACAATTTTATTCAAATAAAAATATATTCGTATAATATAAGTATGGCATCTAATTTAACAAGTAAAAGTCAATATTTGATTATGTCAACTCAAAAAAACTCTAGAAAATGAAATCAACAGACATGACGGATATTCTAAATTTGTTTTTTTTTATGTTTATTTAATTTTATCCATTGAGATCTTTGCAATGCGACGTGCCTTGATAAAAACTTTTTACAAAAATTGGTTGTCAGACAATTTTTTGACCAATTGGTTATCTAGTCCTGCATCTTCTGACTTTTAAAAGTATTATATATATTATGCACATATAACTGTGGAAAGAAAAGTTCTATTAAATGGATATAAGCTGAAAATGTCAGTTAGCTTTTGAGTTTTAAAAAAGTGTAACCTATCAAATTTGTCAACAGAAAAAAGAACTTTCACCACATCAATTTTACTATATTTTCCTTCATAACTTATTAAATTAATATAAGAATAAAATAACAGCTTAAGTCTTCGTGCACTTAAACGTTGCATAAATATTTAATATTTTAATTTTGGCTTAAAAATCATTCAATGGAGGTTTTTCGGTAACGCCATTTTTCCTTTCCACAATCGACATGGTTATACTATAATTTATAAGCGTACAGTATCTATATCTGTTTGACTATCTTTTTCATACACAATTATTAACTATAAATATTGGAATTCTCTATGCTCCAGATCAATTTGTCAAAATAGTTTTAAACAAATATTCTTATATGTCTCGTTTTAATTTATCATTAGCAATAATATTAAGCACTTATTACCATTTTTTTCCATTTACAAAATATATGATTGACTCCCACCAAGATCTTTTAGGTCTTTAGGAAAAGAAGGAATGTTTGATTGATAAACATGTTTCTATAAATAGTGTATATTTTATGAAAATTAATGATACAATATATTTAATATTTTATTAACGTCATGATATATTTTTTGTTCTAAATTGTATAAAATAATTTAAATAAATTTAGGAATTGAACAATAATACATTTTAGTTTTTCCATATTCTGCTGTATGAGAGAAGTAATTCTAGTAATGAAAAGGGACATCCATTTGCCGCACAATTATCCAAACTACCAGCTGCTGTGTAAATGTCGCTAGGTCCACCCACATCCGGGGCACTGAAAAATAATAAAAGCTCTCATTACTATACACCAAGTTTTTGAAAAGTTCTTTAATCTTACATATTATAATCTTAAATATTATATTTTATTATAATTATATATTATGTCTTATATATTATAATGTCACGTGCTAGCAGGTTAATAGTATGAAATTGTCTAATTTATTATGTTATGCATGTCTTTTTAGTTTTATGTTGTAGGCCCATGGATATCTTTTCACAAAATTTGTATTGTAGCACGAGTTTTTTGTGATTTGGCACCGTCTTGATGGAATCACATGTAGTGTAAGGACCTACAATTGATCCGATTCGGGCACAAAAAAGTTTACCAACATGTCACGACAGCAATCGTCCGTAAAAAGCCCAATGGTCCTCAATACAGTCACTTTACGAGCGTATAATAGTTGTTAGTGTATTAATTGAAGATTTTCAGTACCCCAATATTGGCTGTTCTGTTTATTAGTTAAGCCAGCCAAATCAAAATGTGCCTCGTTGTTCATGATGATTTTTGTCAAAAAATTAACAACAATTTAAGTTAAATGTTTTAATAATTTCAACACGTTGTTGTGGCGTTGGATACTTCATAATAATTTGTTCTATTTTATATGACTGTCAAATATGAACCAATAAACTATAGACAAATTATAATGGTGGTAGTCGGTCCGTACCAAATGTAAGTCGTTCGGCGCATGCATACCTGCGGTGTTGATATACGGTGGCGAATCATGGAAATTTACAAACACTCAGAAAAATCGTATACTGAGCTTTGAGAACAGAACCGGGGGTTAGGTGGAATGACTTCATCGCGAAGCGGACGGGGCCCCCTCCTGTCATCTTAAAAGTCACAGAACGGTGCTGGAACTGGCTGGGCATGTGCTTCGAATGCCTTCAAAGGGTTTGAACTCTGTTTTTTGTTTATAGTAAACGGCGGATACCATCAATAGGACTATTTGTTGTAACTGAAGGATGCTAGCATGACCTGGGAGGATGCAAAATGGCTGGCGGGTGACAGGAATTTCTAAAGGCGCTACATGGCAACCATATACTCCGTATTTGGGAGAAAAAGAAGAAGAATTTTAATAGTGGCCAAAAAAATCAGCCTGGAGTATAAAACGCACCCTTTTTCATTTCAATCGAATGAGAAAAGTTTTTCATGTCGGTTTCACAATCTGACAACAATTGGTCGCTTATGACAACTTTATATCTTTGAGGTACAATTTATAGTTTATTATATACAATCTATGACGTCTTATAATGTACACGAAGGTTAAAATATACAGTATAAAATATAACAAAAAATGACAACCAAAGTCATGAAAAGCTGATATTTTTCGTACTTTGAACGGCTCTTTCATAACGTCATACTATCTTATTTATGCCCACCTTATAAATATGAAAATTTAAAAATTGCTGCAAGAAAAGAATACTGATTACGTGTTAAAGTTTATTTAAATAAAACAATGATATCTTTGTTTCATTATACATTTGAATATTTTTCTCAGTCTGCTTTTATTCTTCTTGTTAGTATCTTATTGGATTCTTATATGTATACATACTTAACCGTATTAAATAGTTGAATAAAAGATACCTATTTTCCAAAGTTTTTTTATTTATTGACTTGAGCTAAGTTTCCATTAAATCTGAGCCAAATAAATAAATTCAAGTTATTTTTGAGAAAATTGAATCCATGATTCTTTTGATTGGTAGTTTCAGCGGAAATCCAATATATTTATTAAGAAGTTGAAGAAAATTTTAAGGACTAGGTACATTCTTTCCCAAATATTTAGATCAAGAAATTTCTTAAGAAAAGAATTTCCCATTTAAATTAATTCAAAAGGTGTTTATTAATATTGACTTCTGGAATGAATGTTCGAAGTATGTTCTTAATACGTTTTCTCCGTTTTCGTATAATTAAAACTGTAAGCCCGAAGCTTAATCATTTTATTTACAAAACCCGTCAAAAAACTTCCAGTGCCGGGACTTTCAAAAGCTCTTGAATAATTCACGCTGTCAGCAAACTTTGAAAAAATAAATGAATAAAGTTTCGTTGATTTTTTTTAAAGAGAAGTACAACAACTAGAAAAGCATTAATATTCATTTTGATTATTTTTGAGAATACGCTTTCTCTCTGTTTCGAGTGTTTTCACAGAAATCCATTATTCACCTTCCAGGTGAACGAATAGTATTCAAAATTAAATTATTGCTTTTTAAAATGTTTAAGGCTTAACTAAGTTTTTTAAACTCGTTTTATTGTATAAAGTTCAACGACTATTTAATATATTTTGATTTATTGTTAAAGTACACGGAAAATGTTTTTGACCTAAATAACAGCATTGGTATATGTAATCTAATCATTCTAAAAATCACAAAGTTTTCATATACAAATGCCATATCAATATTTTAATGAATGTTTTTTATAGCTTCAAGAGCTTTTAAATTATACGCAAAAATACATTTACACGTAAATAAAATATTATATTTATTTTTCCATACGGAAGAATATATGTTCTTAGCTTAAATAAATTATAAGCCGTTGATACTTCCAAATATTAGTACTTTATATAATAGAGTATTCAAAATATTGGTATTTAAAAAAAAAATCTCTATATTTCCAAATATTCACATTTGGGAAGGCTTGATTTTTATTACATTAAAAAATAAAATAAGCGATTTTTTTAAATATTATTACTTTTCATATTTTTAAATAGTTAATTTGTTGCAGATTTCAACGGAAATTTTATTTATATAAATATAATATTGCCTACACGATGTTTTTTCGTGGATATTATTATTAGTTATTAAACATTTTAAGCGAGATAGTTGACTTTAATACCAAAATATCTTAATATGTGATAAAATAGAGAAATCACGTACAATTAAGACAAATACAGACAGTCACTAAATATACTTGGTATTCTTACACCGAATACTTACGATATTATTTTTTAACGGTTTAAAGTTGTTATATTTATTATACTATAGCTATTTTATTAAATTTCTGGAAGTTCTTTTAATGAGCTTTAGTAATCGAGTGAATAAGTGCACGCGCATCTGAATCATTTCGCATGGTATGTGATGCTTTGGAGTCACATAGCCGCATAAAAATTTAGAGGTTTTTAATGCGCCTTTAAATTCAGGACATAAAGATGAATGGTTTGAGTGATTTCCCAACAAACCAAATGCTCGTAAAAAACAATCTTTTACGAAAAACCATTCTTTATAAAATTTTCTTTCAAAATTCAAAATCAGCTGTTGTGCTGATCCTGATTTCCACCTGATTTCCATCCTGATTCCCACATCTATTGGTTTTTTTTAAAACCTACAAATACAGGATTGGACTCTCATTAAGTTAAAAATTTGTCTAAAAACTAATTATTGTGAAATTAAACTATCAAGAGACGTATTCGCGTTGTGGAAATCTGTTTACTCCACTTTCTGAGCGGACATCATCACACCATGGAGATCCATATGCTCCTTTCTAGTAGCGGACACGGTATATTCGTCTTAAATTGTTTAGTAGGTTTGTATGTTAGATCTAAAAAATATAATGCAGAAAAGTTGTAAGTGTTTACTACAAAATAGAAATTAGTTATTAAACGAAAAACATTACTATAGATTTTTTCTTTTTTAAATTTAATTGAATTTTAAAGACCTGTAAGCTTTAAAAATATAAAAAAGTACTCAACTCAAAAATGCCTAAAATCATACTAATTTTTGCTTTAATTTATTGATTTATTTTGTTTTTTGTTACATAATATTAGTCCAACTTCTGTAGTCTACAAAAATGCTCTTGATAAAAATAAATGCAGAAGGTTTAAAAAAATACAGTACTTTTCAGTAATATATATATGGTTTAAATCATCTTGTAGTGTCTGATATAATAAACTATTTTTATTTAAGTGTATGTATTTCGCACACATGTAACTGATGTTGATACTCTCTCGTGGGTGTTCGGCGCTAAAGGGTAAAAATAGCTATTTGGAAACGCAAATGGGGTGAAATGAAATATAATCTACATTCAACGGTAGGAAAAATAAATAGCTTCGTGTCTAAAATCTCCGGAAACTCGACGTAGAGAAAGCTCTACGATGTAGCTATGCCAGCGCTACGATCTTGCTACGCAGTGCGGAAAATGTAGCACTTAGCAAGTGTTCAAACTTTATAGATGCATCAATTTATTTGCAGTGAAAAAGCAATGGAAATTAAAATATCAAGTAGAGGGAAAACATTTTTAAATACATTTCTTTTATCAACGTATTAATTTTCTATATTTTTGTTTTATTTTCGGTTTACTAGTTAGAACAATATAAATGAAGGAAAGTTTCGTTAAACAAATACGTGAGATTTAATTTAATACAAATAATAAATATGCAATAAAATAAAAAATAAATGTTTGTGTCTATCACAAGAAATTCTCCCTAATTGTGATTATTAGTAATGTGAAATTCCGACTATTATTTGAACTGCCATTTCTAGAAATGGTCTAGAACAACTTTTTTATTTTCAATCAGTGACGATCTGAAAAATTTTGAAAATGTTTTGAGAAACATTTGCAAGATTTGAAACACTTTTAATAATGGGCTTGAATATATTACAGGCAAAGCTATAATACTAGCTTATAATGTATATTAACACCTAAAATATCATCAGCACCAATAAATCAAGCATCCTTATTGTTAAAAACTTAATATAAACTTGACTTTGTATTTATAAATTAAATAATAAAACTTCGTGCTTAAAAATTTATCAATTTATTATTTTCAAACTGATATTTTTAAACAAAATATTTTAACACGTATTTGTGTCGTATAATTCCTATCTACTATAAGTGCACATTTTGTCTAATATGAGGCTTCATTTTAGTATGATAGATACTAAATAGTAACATTATAATCAAAAATCAATGAGTTCCCAACTGCAATTTACTTTATAAAAAGTGGGTTTGAAAATTACAAATTAATTATTATTATTACTCCTAAAATATAAATAATGTAAATATTTAGCTTTACTCTTAACATCCGCAATCCAATAACAAAACGCACGAAATAAATAATTTCCTAAATAGAAAAAAAGTAAAAAACAGATAAAAACGATCTGCCCATGAACTAGACGACTCATTTATAAGTTCATAAGATAGGAAGTACAAGGATAGTTGACAAAAACACTATTAATATTTGTTTTAGCTTAATTAATACGTGTAACGATGAATATTATTGTATCACTAAATTCTTATGGTTTTTAAATACACATTAAATAAGCGTGCAGCCTTGTGATGTCATGAGAAAAAGCTCACGTTAAAATAAAATAGTTTTGACCTTTTTTTCGTAGTGATATAAAAAACAGAAGCTCTTATATAATTTGGTTCTCTAGAAAACTTATTATAAATATTCTTGCACTGCGTGACTTGAGAAAGAAATATCTTTAATCCGGACCCGAACGCAAAATCAATACTCGTCACCGCAAAAACACGATCATCGAAATTTTTCGGGTCACCCTTTTAAGCCAAAAATAATAATAATTTATCGCAAGGGTAATAAATTTCGGTAGGTGCCTGCTTGTTTTGTAGGAAACTTTTATAACGGAAAATTTTGTATTTAATCAAACAAGATTGTCTTCTTTGGTAGGTTAATTAATCATAACTTCCTGTCTAGGCGGATTATCTCGTCGGTGGCATCTGCCATGAAAGCCTACAGCAGCCGACAGTACACGACAAAAGCCGAACCGTCGAGTTAAGTGAGGATGATGAAAAGTCTCACCGCATTTGTCAGGGCTCGTTTGAAAGCGTGTGAAATTTTTATGACTTTTTTATATACATCCGAAACGCGCGCTTTACGATTCTGTTGACCAGAATAAAAAGACGAGAGACAAAGACCTTTTTTTTCAATTATATATTATATAATACATTCACAATATACTGGCATTTAAAAAATCATATTTCAAATTATCAATTCTGTTCAATATTCAAATATCAAACACTTACTAAGGTATATATGCAATCATTTACAGTGAAACTTCAATCTACGTCAAATATAAATACTATATTTCTTTACCTAAAATGTTAAAATTAAAAAAAAATTACCTAGATGCATATGCTCTAGTATTTGTAGTATTTGGTTCAACAGTTCAACATCCTTGTGAGCAAACCTTTTCTCAAATAAAATTTGTCCAGAATACTTTGCGAAATAGACCAACACTAGAAAATCTTGATTCCTGTGTTATATTAAACTGCATATTTGACACAAATATTTAAAAAAATCAAAACAGGGAATATATTATAATGTATGTATGTTTATATAAAATAAATTTGTATAAATAAAATTGTAAATTGTTGAAATATATTTGCATTTACACAGACATATGTAATACATACGCATTACGTGCATAATTTTTATTTAAAAAAAGACTAAAAAAAGTTTTAAATTTTTACCCACTAACCGAATATTTACTACCGGTAGAAACTATTTTGATCGTAGTTCTTTGGGCTACCATAGCTCTATCAAGATCAACGTATTATAATATAAAAAATATCGGCTATAAATTGTTTAGACTGTAATTAAACACGGAAGTTTGCAAAAAAAATTAATAAAAGATGGAAATTCAGTTTATAGTGAACTGAAGATAGACCACAGAAGAAGAGATTGTAATAGAGGATGAGTGTAGAGAATGTAGCACCAGAAGTGCTACAATACTGGATATTTGTATATCAAATAACTGTCTTTAAAATATATTATATTCATACCAAGATGACACGAATAAGTAATAAAATACAAGACGTATGAATTTCTTTGTTCTTTTTACCATTTTTATATAATTTTTTCTACCTTCATGTCACCTTAGCTTTACATCTGTTTTTTTTTCTTCTTGGGCAGGATGCATATTTATGAAAAAACTGCCAACGCCAACACTAACATATGAGCGGAGCGTGCTGCGAGTGCGTCTTGAGAGCATTGTATTTACACACGTGACCTCATCGTTTATCCACTGGCCGCTGCGTGCATGTTTATGATAAGCACTCATGCAAGACGACACGTGCTTAAAAGCCAGGCCACGATATTAGTGAGAGTCAATATAAAGGGTATTCAAGGTTTGAAAGGAAATAGCTTCTTATGTTCGATCATTTTTCAGACCGGTTGACTATTACGGGCGTATGTCTTTGAAAGTGTCCAACTAAAAGAAATGGCGTATGCAAAAGTTTCTACTTATTAATAATACTCTATATAAATTGGGCCAAATTGGAATCATGCATACTTTAGTTCAGTGTTTTTCAAGTAAATTTATGTTCATTCTAGCAAATAATCTGACCGTCCCTAAGAGTTTTTTATGCCTGCACAAATTTTGATTTTGAAATTGTGCCTTACTCCGTCTTTCCGGTGAGGTCACGTGGATTCACGCTAAGAAACACCGCTTTATTGCATGACAATCTAGGTACCATAAAACTCCTTCTGAAATACTTCTGACAGCTTTGAGCTGAGAGGATAACAAGGATTCTATTGGATTAAGCGTAGTCATTATATTTGTCTTGCCATGGCATTTGCAATGACTATTTGAAACATCGTCATTCTAATGATTAAGATGTAGCACACCACACACTGTCTGATCACATACATTAATGAATTCTAATTTCAGAAAGTCAAAAAATAATAAAGAAATGAGTATACAGCAGACAACGTGTTGTTATTCTAGCTAAAAAAACAATTATTGTAAAGCAGAACCTCATTATAATGGATAAAACATCCGTAAAGAAGCAAAAGTATGTACATTGAAAAATGGTTCGAATTTGTTTAATGAGCAGCGATTGCTTTAATTACTGATTTTTGTATGACAATACATAATAATGCGGGAGAAGAAGAAGCCAGATAAAATGTTTCATTGAGGTTACGTTAGGTTTGTCATCATGATTGCAAACTAAATATAAGATGAATGTATTGTCATAGAAAATGAGGACGGAAGTGAACATAGCGAGAAAGAAGAAACAAAAAACCCAAAAACAAATCTATCATTGATATAATAGTAACTCGACGATGTACTAACTTGTATTGACTATTCGTCAGATAGTAAAATAATATTTTTTAAAAAAAATGTATTCGGAAAACCCATTTTATATACCGGATTTTTGGCTTTGATGAATGAATATCCTATCCGCATTAGTCCGTTATATCGAGGTCCTAATTTATCATGAAATTTGGTCTGAAAACTTTTCATGTGTTCTTCAAAGCAAAACATTTTGTTTAAAGATTTTTATAAAAAATCTTACTTGACATATGTGGCATACTTACGAAAATAGTATTCTTAGTAAATCGTGCACGAGGTTTTTATCGTTGGGCTGTAAAAACTGTTGTACTTCACAAATTGTCCTTATTATACAAGCTTGTCCTTTACCGCCACTACTGTTAAAAGGAAAATTTCAATGTTAACTATTATATAATCAAAATAACAATTGTTAATTACTTTGCATTTACTTTGAATTTTATTTAGTAAAATTATGATAATTTAAAATTGTAAATAAAATGTATTTTTTATAACTTACTAATCTAGGGAGTCTTCAAAGCTGCTCCAAATACTTCTTCGTTGTCTATGACCCAGCGCTAACTTATGGCGTACTGGACGAAGAACATCCTTCACTCCAGGAGTTTTATAAAATATATCCAATTCTAAAGCTTGGTTCCAACCTAATGGAAGACCAATCAATATTGCTTTTACAAGAGATAGTGTTATCTGAAATTTACAAAATTACTATAAATTCATGGAAGTTGCTAATAATCATTTTACTAAAGAGAGAAGCATAATTATTCAAAGTGAAGATACTATTCAGGACCTATATGACTATAATTACGTTAACTATATTATGTAACTTGTAATATAATACTTATTGAGATGTCCTTGTATATTGAACAGTTATAACAACACGCATATAACATACTTGAGGAAGTATAATCCATTTTATATTACGTATTATATATTTATACGATTCTGATAAACATATTTTCATATAAGTAACGTATAAGTGAAATGTATTACGTATGCTTCATAATTTTACCATATCTTTTAAAAGACTTCGTCTTTCATCACGAACTTGGGATCAATTGGCTTGGAATTATTTCCTTACTGACATATTTTAAGTGTTTGATGATTCAAAATAAAATTTTGCACACTATAAACGTTCCAAGTATGAAGCATGTTAATCTCCATATTACCAATATGTATAGTATAAAATTACTGTTTAAGAGAATTGGTTGTCAATTAATCGATCAAGATAATAAATCGCCATTTTATTGGTATTTTTTAATTTTGTGCAGCACCAGAATTTGGACCCGTCACATCCGGTATCAAAATACGCATGATTTTCCACTGAGATGTTTACTTTTACTAATAATCGTATCTATCAACAATGTTTTCTTTACTCTAAATACTGTTTCAAAATATAATAAGAACGCAATGAATATATATTTGATATCAAATTCACCAATTTATCAAGATTTCTGTATTCACTTGGTGAAACCAAGGCTTTACGCTTTAATGAAAGTATTTTCCTAGTGATCAAATATCACAAAACACTATGCTAAACATAATATAGAGATTTGAACTAAAATTATAGACATATCTTCTTTTTTTATCGAAGTAATTGAAATATGAACGTGGATTTTTCGTCATAGGTCACTAATCATCGACTAAGAAAAAAAATCCATACGAAGCGTGATCAAGGTTCAGAAATCTTCATAAACTTTGTCGAAAGCTTTGTCAAGGAATTTTAAAAATAAAAACTCACCACAAAATTACTTCCTTCGGGGTAGGCAAGAAATCGCTTTTTTCTTGATAAAATATTGTGTGATTTTTTTACGTTAGGACACAAATTAGGATTCCGTGCATCATTCTCGTCGGGTAAAATAAAACTTATAGCTTCTTTTAGATCTTTTTGTTCTTTTTTAAGTCTATTGTTTCGACACTCAATTACGGAATCACTTATATTAAACGTGTGTATAGTACACATAACATTAAATAAAATGAACAAAAGACAAAAATTATTCATTTTACAAAAAAAAAAAATACGCCACCACAGATATATTCCTATACTTTTAAATTATAATTAAATTGATTATAATATTTACAATCAAGATTTTAAGATGCTTTTAGCATACTCTTTATTTATAATATTATTTTAAGTAATTTCAACAAAGCACTATATGGATCTTTTCTAGATTCAAATCAAAAAAATAAATGTTAACATTGGACAATGTTCCATAGAGAAATATTTGATTTGAAATGCAGAATATTACAAAAATATTTCAAACAATGGTACGTTTGAAGTAATTAACAAAATTTTAAATTGGTATAAGTGATCTAATTTTTTTTACTATTCAACAGTGCCAGACTCTAGATTAAATAATACTTATTTAAAACCCTCCATATATCATTATATCATTTGAAGTTCAATAAACTACTAAGATTTTTATGAATACTTTTATTTGTGTGTCAATAATAATTATCTCACTAGTATATGAGAGATAAGCGTACGCGTCTCGCATTGGATGAATGCGGGTTCAAGTCCCACATCTTTTGGATTGTTAAAATTCTGAAAATGCAGGACTGCATGTTTATTAAGTTAAGTAAGTCTGACAACAAATTCTCGAAAAATTATTCAAATATCTGTCACAACATGTTCTCATTATACACAGATTCATATATTTCAATTTTCAAGCAGACATCTTCACATTTGTATTGATTTGTATGTTTCACTTTCAGAGCAAACATGGCTTAAAAAATATTGATAATCATCAAGTCTTTTTTGGTTGATAAAATATGTATATTTTATAAATCAAACATAACCAAAACAGTGGCAGTTTTTAACTTTTGAATTACTATACTACCTGTCTGTTTTAAGTATGCATCCGAACGACACTCACTCAACGTTACTTTAATATATGTGGAGGATAGAAATAAACTAAATATAGTTAAAACTAAAAAAAAAGTAATAAATAATATAAATAATTTCCGAATAAAGTATCGGTTTATTTTAATTAAACATTTATTCAAAGGAGACGTAAGAGCTTGCATAATCTAGAATTTTTTTCATGTATGCTCTACTTAAAACACGAAAAAAGACTATTTCACCCAAAACTGATTTTATTACTACTAATCAAAAAAATCATAAAAAATCTCCATGGTTTTATTTTGATGATATTTTTAAATTATTAGAAAAAACATCCCTCTTTTATATCTCGTGGATCTAAGGGTAGGTGCTTGTGAGTTTTTCTTGATCTTTACTGATCATAAAGTAAGAAAAAGGTGAAATGATCTTGGATATGCATAAAGATTCTCCGTACTTTCACATGGAACATGTAGGCCATAGATAACTAAAAACTATAAATAATTGTAACTTTTACTAACCAAACCAATAATATTTCTAATACTGGTACAATATACATATATTTTTTCCATCTTTAAATAATATTTTCCTTTAACTAAATCTTATAGATTCACACTTATGTGAAAGTTGTGTTCTATTTTACATATACATTATTACATAATATCAAAGTCGTTCTAGCAAATTTTTATAATATAAACATAATTCTTTTTACAAAAGTTTTCATATGGAGCTTAAAGCTTCATGAAACAAAAACATGAAATTTAATTTAAAATATAAAGTTTTTCGATGGTGCAATGGATAGCCGAACAAATGGAAAGTGTCCAATTAATTCAGTGTTTTCTGGGTAGCTTTAAAAAGTGGTTCTAAAGACTGAATAAGAATGGGAATTTAATTTATATGATGATAATATATTTTATATCATATCACGAAATAGTTATTTATGTAACAATTAATATTAACACTTAGCTTGCGGACCCGTAATATTACGAGATCGTATACTCTAGCGGCTATTTGCCGAATTCGGAACGTTCCATACTTCGTCACATACTTTAAATATTTTGACTGCCAACCGTATTCAAAGAGTTTTACTACATTTTTTTAAGAAAACCAGAAATTTTTCTTGCTCTATATTTCTTAATTATTGTCACTCATCATATCAATTGTTATTTGTTAGGATTTGTAATTTGCTAGGATTATTCTACCTTAAAAATCATTTTTTATTTAAGAATTGTTTTCTTTGGTTTAGTTTATTTTTTTTTATTTTGAATAAAAGAGTATTCTTTCATAAAATTTAAATGGGTTTATTAATGCGGATAAATATTCTAAAACATATTTTTCTCAAACGCTATATAATAGCAATATCTTTAATATTGGGTGATAATTATATTAGCTGTGTCAATGATTGAGAAATCGGTAGATTGATTTCGTATAGAATTTAGATTAAAGTAAAAAAATATTTAAGCAATGTTAACTGTCGCAAATGAAAAGCGCATTTTGCGAATTTACCAAAAGTATCCCGCAGATAAAGTGTTACAATATCTTTTTAATGCAAACTTATCAAAATTATGTAGCAATTTAAAACAATATAAGTAGTAAAAAAAATCATTAGTCAAGTACTGTGTGACCATTAATTTTACTCGAATATGCTAATCTTTATTTATACATGCGTATTTTAATAGTTTCTTTTGGTCTGATTATAAATCAACTGCTTAATTAAATAAATATTCATATTTTCATTTTAAAAAGAGTTTATAAACGTAAAAATGTTTATACATCTCTATGATTTTATTCTACACTATTTCTTCTCATCATTATCCACTCCGCCATAGAGTTAGTTGTAGTTATACTAATCTTCTCAGGTATCCTAAACCTTTTTTTATTCGAATAGCCACTGTACCGTACCATTATATTATATATCCAAGTTAAGATATAAAATAACCTTCTAATAATTTTGATATGTAGAATAAAAAAACAAAAATACATAGTTCTAACTTTATTTTCAAACAATACACAAAAAAATAATGTTTTCACGTGTAAGAAATTATTTATTATATTCATTATTCCCAATACGGCCACATATATGTTCTTTATTACTTAAAAATGTAAACCAATTTGTGATGTATGTATAGTGAGGTCTTGTTTCTGATAAATTAATGTTAATAAATAAAAAAATTACGCTCAGTCGTGCAGACTGATACTGCATATACTATGCCGAATAAGTCAAATATTTTTATCTATAAAATTGTTTTTAAAAATATTTTTATTCTAGACATAGATATTCTTTATCAAAAATTTCTAAAATTAAGTTCACTTTCCAGGATGTATATTATTTACTAATGCAGAATTTGTTTTAGGTTTGGTTACTGAAAATATTTTGAAAAAAAGCATTTATTAAAACAAGTTTATTTCAATCCATATATTAAAAAAACATTATTTTATATAACATACATTATGTATTATTCACCTATTATATATAAAACATAGAACAGCTTGTACTAATAAATCAAATAAAAATTTAGATTACAAAAAACTAAAAATACACATATTTTTTTCATGAAATGATAGAGTTATTGTATTTATTTACAAGCTTTAAGACTTACTAGAGATACATTTTTTTTACAACGTCTTCGTTCCGAATTGGAGCATATGATTCTAGAGCAAATATATCCACTCCGAAAGTGGATTTTCATAATTTGAAGACGTCTTGACAGATTATTTTTTACGAGAATCATTTGTCAGACAATTGCCCAATCCAATAGGCATCCAATCTTGAATTCTTAGATTTTATAAATCTGACAGATAGGAAAGTGAACCCGTATTCCCCGGAACGCTAGGCGCATACGCTGCCAACAATTATATTTTAATTAAAGTGCATAGTTTGTATTTTATTTATTCTTGATAGACAATCACTTAATTAAAGTATTAATACAGATTTTTACAAATTTAACAACTATTTTCATCTATTCAGACTTATAATATCAGAAACAAACATACACTTATGAAAACTAAATTTCATTCATAATTTAAGCAACTAAATGTCTATATTTTAGTAGTATAATATATTACCAAAATATAAACTGGGACTTGATAGGTTAAACAGTAACCAAATACTAGTTAGAATAATGTCTTAAGAAATTTACTAACGGAAGCTTTCTAATTCAAAAACTTCTTTAATATAAAAGCTTGAAATACTCCCAGATTATGTCAGTATCTTTAAATTCTGCCGAATACATTCTGTCGATGGTACTGGAAAGTCTTCCATGTCGCCGGGATCCGGTCAGAACAATAGACATACAGAATTTAGACTTTGAAGTATACGCAGATTGTATCCTAGCCAGATTCAGCACAATAATATGGCTTTTGAGTGACAGGGAGCTACGCCATTTGTTCAAATACTTCACACATGGTTTAATAAAATCTTCCAAATTTTTTATTCATTACATACAATCGATTAGGACCATAAAATTATACAGGAGAAATACTCAATTCATTGTGTAATCATTTTTTTTCATACGATAAAATCAACTCTAACAAGGAAAATGGACAGACTTCATCGTTTTCTCGACTTAAACTGCAATCTTCTGAGCTACTCGCTGTTACGTAAATATCTTGACCATCTCCTACATCCGGGGCACTAGAAATACATTATTTTTTAAATCAAAATATTCTTATTAAGTTTGATATATTAGTATGATTTTTTAATAAACGATTTAAAATATTTACTTACGAAAACAATACTCTTAATAAATCATGGACTAGATTTTTATTTGCAGGAGCCAAATATTTTTGAACTTCGCATATTGTCCTCAAAATGCAGGCTTGTCCATTGACGCCACTTCTATAAAACAAGACGAATAATTATTAACTATTTATTTTTTATAAATTATATAATCATTTAATAAAACTATTACATATCACAAGAATCATTATCACAACGACAATTATTTTTAGTTTAGAAATAAAAAAAAATATTTGGCAATATTTCTATCAACTATAAATTAATATCACCTAGCTTTAAAAAATGGCATTTTCTCATGAGCGGGAAAATTTATTTTATGACTGGATTTGGGCTGGTCTCAAGCAAAGCTAAATACAAATAAAACTTTGATAAAATAGGAATCGTGTATCTTCTACTTCAAGCCAACTAAGTTTTTGAAATAATACCTCCGTGACACTCCTTTTAAAGTGCGCATCATCTTCGTTGTACCACAATATACATACGTGTAATGAGTGTGAAGACGTGTTAGATGGTTAAAGCAGAAGGTTTAATTATAATGGTAAAGTCAGTTCTTTCGAATTAAATTTCTTAAATAATAATTCATCGAATGCACTATGCGTTCACTAGACATAACTAAAGGGCAAATATTAATAAATAATAACATATGTACGTTTCTGGTACGAAAAGATTTCTTCGAATATCTTGATTTTTTAATAAAAATATGATCTTACAATAAACTTTACAAGAAGTTTTCAAAATATAATATATTCCAATTATTTTGTAAATCTAATTGCACACTTACGCATCAAGGATAGCTTCAAAGCTACCCCATACATCCCTTCGTTGTCTGTGAACTAGCTTTTTCAGCTTAGGATATTTATAGCTATATATTTCTAAAAGTCCTGCAGTTGGATAGAAAACATCCATCTCGAGTGCTTGATTCCAGCCAAGAGGGAGCCCAATTAAAATTGCCTTTACAAGAGAAAAGGTAATCTGAAAAGGAAAATTGAATTTTTCAGCATAGATATTTTATAAGCAACTAATTGTAATATATATTTATTTACTATACTTAGATAGTTAAAGTAAATTATTAAGGAAAATTTATTAGTTTTTAATAATATCTCCGGTGGTCGAGAGATTATTGCGTTCCGAAAATTCAAGACTGTATGCCTTATTAGTTGATCAATTATTTGACAGTAAAATTTTGTGAAAAAATTCTTCAATATGTTTTCACTTTGCGGAGATCCATATACTCTATTTCTAAAGTGGACATCTTCATATCACGTAGATTAATATGCACCACTTTTGAAGCGGATATTGTAGTTTACAATAAAAAAAAATGTCAGCCTCAACTTTATTAACACAAAAATTCATTATCAATGTGCTACATGGCTGCATAAAGACAACGACTTAAGAGAAATATGTAAATAACAAACAAGACTAATACCTCTTAAATAATAACTCCCCAAACACTCAATTCATGTATATAACTGTCCACATAAAAACAACTTGGACCCAAGATTATGCAAGGTTAAGAAAGGTTAGGTTATGCAATTTTATATTAGTAAAGGGTTTATATTTCAGGATTTTCTTATTTTTTTTATATGGAAATTTTGAGACAGATATGAGAATCTTTTATTATATAGGACTAATAAGAGTGCCCACCATCCACCCGCCCCGTCCTCGCACCTGGTCTTAATCAGGCGTATCCCGGA
>JAGVSQ010004271.1:0-19765 GCA_022683975.1 Rhyacophila evoluta
TCTCAAAACTCACTTTTTTACTTTAACGTCTTTTGCCAGTAATACGACGAAATATTGTGGTAGAAACTCACAGATTCAGGTAAGCTGCTTGTACGACGTAACAAAAGTAAATTGTATTTTTAATCTAAGATAATTAACTGATATCCTATGATGATAATTGAAGGTAAGTGATTTTATTTTTATGAGTTTCCACTTTTTAGATGGCAGGGTTTGGTCCGAAGGTAGGTAGGGATTAAGTCATACTAGAATACAAAACTGTCTTTAGTCGAGATGTTTGTGTGCCGACTTCAGATACGGGTATTTCGGATTCGATTCTCACAGCTGTTGAATTTTACAAAATCCAAATATGCAAAACTCAATTAATCAACTTGATGACAATCAATTCTTGTGAAAATCTGTCAATACACGTATTTTTATTTCATGGATACATATACTACATTTTCGGGGTGGAGCACAATTCATTGTAATATAATAATTATTCGGCAAGCAAAATAATTAACACAGTGAAGTCTAGGTAATACGATATAAGATATTAAATGTCAATTCGAGTGGTGTATTAGAAAAAATGTTTAAAGGTTTATAATCCTATAAGGAATATCATTTTATTTAGACGCCACTGTATAATATTTAAATTTTGTTTTTATTTTTTATGAAGTAAGTAGCAAATAGGTGTACAGTTATATCAGTTAGTTTTTAATTAATTCATTCAATTAACATTTAAAGAGAATATTATCGTTTAATGTTTGTATCCCATGCGAAAGGCCACGAAAAAGTCTATTATGACTGGTGTACCCACAAAGTTTATAAAAAGGCTGACAACGAAAGGAAAAAAGAAGAATTAAAAATTATAATTAAGTCGTTCGTTCAAATTTAACACACGAGGTTCGTGAAATTACATAATGTGTTTTTTGAATTTATTAATTTTTATTTGTGAAAAGGGTCAGCAGTACCGCGCGTTATTTACGATAGGATAGATAAAAAGCTGTAGTGTAAAATTTTGAATTGACAATAAACTGACAATAACTCAATTTAAACGGGTAGAATTAAATTATAATGATAAGAAAATAGTTTTATTTATTTCTTTAACCCCCCCCCCCCCACTTTGCTTCTGATTGAAAAGTTTGTACCTGAGAAGCGTACGAATGCAGGTCAAAATTTTGATAAATTGAGTTAATGGTGAAAACTTGTAGTTACTGGTCATATTTATTAGTGACAAGAAGATCAAAGTTGCATCACAAAATATTAAAAGAAGGTGTAAGGAGTATACATTTTGTTTTTTATTTTTATTTAATTCCGATTAACAATTTATTGATTTCTATAATATTACGTATATTTTTTTAGACTGCAGAAATGTTTATAAAAATTATGAGAGTTAAAAAAAATCTTGGCTCTTCTGAAGATTTTACTTTATGCAGTTGTATCCGTCTACTTCTAAGCTACAGAGTTATTTCGCAATTTATTTATACACTTATCATATATGTGTATATACTCGTACATATTAAGAAAATAAAGTTTTAAAATTACTATTTACACTAATGAAGTTTCTTTGAACTCGTTATCAGCCTTCTTTGTAATAAATCAAGGTGGACTAACTGTGGCCCGCGGGCCACAGTCAACCACAAAAAGTTTGAGTATTATTAATGTAATAATTTTTATTTATTAAGTTTATATTTTACATCTTTAATTGTTTTAAAAAATCCTATATCTCACTCGAGTTTTATATTATCTGTTTATTAACTAACATATTGTAATCGAATGGATTACAAGGATAACGGTTTCCACAATGGATTCAATACTCTCTTCTATTAATGCCTCATACATCATACTCAGATCTTACAAACGTTTGCATACCCCTGCTATATATATATCATTCCTTCACAAAGTATAATTATTTAAAAAATACAGTTTTACGTCATCTTATTTTAAATTTATTACTTCGAATTGTTTTAAATAAATTTTAAGTACTATGTATTGGTAAATTAATAAATATTATACTCACGCCCTGTGTTTCAGCATTGCGCAGCAATCAGCATACAATGATTCAGCAGGATCAGACGTCGGACACCATCAGGTGGTAGAAGATCATGAACCAAAAATCAGAAAATAAATAACATATATTGAATTTGGATGGGTACCGTTGTAAATAGATATTCAATTATAACATAAGTGCCGTTTAATAATTTGATTCTTTCGTGCGAACTTAAAAATATAATATATTAAATTAACAGTAAACATAGCCAGTCACAATATCACAGGTGCAGCCGTACAATTTTAGTTATTTTGTTGAAAAGTTGAGAGCCCGTTCTGGTTGTTTTTTACTGGCGTTAAAATATTAGATTTCAGTTAACCCTTTCACAACTACGATTTTTTTCAAAATCTTAGCGAAATCATTCCACTCATAATTAGTTTTGACGAACAGTATATATTATTCACTAGACACTAGATGACTAGATCATACCAAACTAGAATAGAAAATATCAAACTAGATACCTTTACATTTACATTTTAAATTAATTTTAAAAACTTAGAGATTGCAAATCGATCATTTTTATATACCATCATTTATTAGTTAAATGGTTTATTAATGCAGAATTTATGAAGTTACGCATGCGCATACAGTCGATCAGGATATTGATATATTCAAAGCAATAAACGCATAATCCGCAAGCGAAACAAACGCAATCAGTACACATTTAAACGCAGCTTAGTTAGAACTAAATAATAAGAGCGTAAAATTAACTTAATCAATCGATTTTAATTAGTGAAAATACTGACAAATATTTGTGACGTATTTTTTTCATCAATAAGTGAAATGGCTGAATTATGAAGCGATTTAAAAAAAAATACTAACGAGAAATTGAAGAGGTCAGAAGTAATGTAGGGGGGTTTGGAATTTTACAAATAAATTACCAGAACGACGCACTCAAGGGGTTAATAAGAATGTATTAAAATATACTAATTTACTTTTATATTAACAAACCATAGAAATTTGCACACGATTCATATTGAGATTTACGCTGTTATGACTCTTCAGCAGATCTAATGTACGATGTAATCGATTCATACAAAAATCCGAATTTTACTCGCGATTTCATGTAATCAGTATATTTTCTCGTATCAGCGATACGATGTCAAATATTATCATCCGATTGATACAAATGATGCAAATGTTGACTCTAAATTTTTCGATTTGAATTTATACATTATATATACGTAGACGGTCCTGAAAGATGTAGCCCACAAATCGGAAAATAATGCTTTATATGTTTTTGAACCAATGTAATTTACAAAATGTTAGATCGATACAGCAGCGCATAGTTGCCCACAAAATTACCTTTATAAAAACAAAAGGTTTTTAAAAATATAATAGTATTCGCGCTATGTCTCCTACGATTCCTTAATGATATAATGAGACAGCCCAACACAAAAAAAACTACTGGCCAGATCTCTTTATATCGAATATATAACTAACGAAATTTTCACAATAACGAAAACGAAAATAAACAAAACAAACCCGTTTTTACGAAAGAAAAGTTTAATTCTATTAAAGTATGTCTATTTAAAATTATTGGACGACAAATTTACTCAAAGATAATTTTTGTAACCGAAAATAATGGGTACGTTTTATGTTAATTATTAAACAAAACAGCCGCTGTTGGGGCACTGAAAATCCTCAATTGATATATAAAGGACTATTATACTTTTTGTAGTATCATTGCACCATATTTCTTTGAGGAATATATAGGCAATGCTGTTACTGTTGACTTTCTTGTACCCAAATTGGATCAATTAGGCCTACAGTTCATTCATACATGTGATTCCAACTGTTCGGCGTCACACCACATAGAGCTCGTGCTATCATGCAAATTTCGGCACAAATGTGTTAATCGGCCTGGAACATAAAACGTACCATATTCGGTATATTCGTTATAATGAAATTTCAGTATGAAAAAATATTTCGTATTGTCCTACAAACTTCGCTACAAAGAGATTTGACCTGAATTTACACAATTATTTGCGCGGTTTTAATAGGCAGTCTAAATTAGGAAACATCAGTAATTTATGATAATAATAATTTTAATGATACTATGAAAAAAATTTGATAATTTGTACAGTTCATATAAGAAAAATGGATAAAGTATGTTGATAGAGAATTATATATCATTGATTGAATGTTCATTAGCAAAGCGTTGCGAATGCGAAATATGATCATGTTCATAAATTTCCTAGTTTATCAGAATTATTTTTCCAGTACAGAATAATTATGACTTTAATGACATGGCTATTGTTTTTACAATAATACAGGCTTAAAATCCACGCAATGCAGCTGAGGCGTACACAAAAAAATAATGCATATAAATGAAATGCAGATGTGTTTTTAATTGCTTTGTGTGTATACGCCCACAGGATTTTTTAGTTTATCGCTTTAGTTCGAAGGTAACTAACTAAATAATCGTGTGTGATTTACTATGTATATTTTAACGTATGCGCGATGTCACATTGCATACAAGATTACAATCAGATTCTTTTTAAAACACGGAATACATTTATATATTTCCATTGCTTTTTAGCAATAATAATTTTTAATTCAAGTGAATTTATTAAAAAAACTGAATTATTTGTATTAAAAAAATGAATTGTTTAAAACTTTATAAACTGCAATATCTTTTACATATTATTTCGGTTTTTAAATGCAATGATGACATGTCCAACAAATCTACGTAAGCTGGGAAGTGTTTGTCATAGGGAATATTAAATATAAAAATGTAAATATAACATAATTTTGCTTTGCTATGATAGAATTTGACGATATGAACAAAAGTATAATACTCACTCATTAAGTATAATCGTGGATATATTAATATATATCTCTAAAGACACTACATATCAATAAAAAAAATGAATATATTTATATATATACGTTAATTTTATTTATTTATAGAAAAAATCATTCCCTTTAGAGCAGTACTTCTAAAATATTTCAGCACTTTTAGTATGTAGACAAACTTTGTCAGCCATTAAATTGTACTTACATTAATGTCAAATTATTGTGAGTTTGCCAGACCAGTTTATGTATAAAATATTTTAAAGATGTTTATGTACATTGCGTATATTTTATGCATTCAAAACTTCGGTGATTGATACTGTTCATGAATTAAATTAGCAAAAATAAAATGAATTTTTAGATGACAGCCATACCAGCTTATTATGTACTATGTAGTATTTCTTAAATATTCATATACAAAATAGTCTAATAATAATACAATAATGGAAGTTTACCAGTTTTAAATAATTCAGAATTTAAAATTAATTTCCATCAAGCACCATCAGTCGAAAATATTAATTAATAATACAATAATTTAGCAATTGAAAGTAAGGGGCAGTATTGATGTTTTCGATCATATCTACATGTACATCGTAGAAGTTGTATCAATGCTATGGATATCTAAAACTACCTATAATTCAAAATATATCGTCGTATTACTGGCAAAAGAGGTTAAAGGGAAAAAGTGAGTTTTGAAATAATCGAGTTTTAATGTTTGAGCCTCTGAATTTTGTAGCAAATAATACGAGTAAAACCAGTATCGGTGGATGCCAATACTGGTATTGCATATAAATAAAAGTGTTGAATTATCTGTAAAAAAGTATCGTTAAGTTTCTATGGACAAATCCAGTGGGTCTTCTTGTCACGTATCACTCACCGTTGCCGGATCCTGGGTATTCCAGAAATTACATGAAACAAAAAGAAAAAAAATATATTAAATTACAATATAACTAAAAATTAAAAACTAGATGAAATGATAGCTATAACTACAGTGGTTTCGTAAAATGAAGCATGGCTTTAATATCTGATAAAAAATAAATTAAGGTAGCCGACATTAAATGTATGAATGAATTATTAATGTCTGGGCTGGAATGTAGACACATGTGCTGTGTTGTAGAAAACAGGCATGATTTACGTTCCCACAAGAACAGAATATAATAAAGTTGATCGGTAAATTCCCATTTCCATCGGATTCGACTATAATCGATTTCTGATAAAATTATGTTTAAGCATTCACAGTGAGCGAAAATCATAATCTTAGTTCAATATAGCAGTACTAGTCGTTAAATATAAATAAATAGTTTCCAATACGTTTCCATCACAACTGTATCGTCCAATGTATTAAAAGGGTTGAATTATTAAGTAATAACAATATAAAATTGTGATACAAATACCACATAAAAAAAATTGACGCGTGTTTCGTCTATGTCAAGAATTTTGATTATTGCACTGTATAGTAATTCAAAATTCTAATTGAACGAAGAAAAGTCGAATCGAAAATGAGATAATAGACAAAAATCTGAATCAACTGTAGAGAGGGTGTTGATATTAAGCATAGGGGGCAGTTGTGATTAAAAATGTTTTTTTTTTTTATTTGAAAATATAAACAATTATTGAATGCTGTGATTGAAACTGAAAGAGAAGATTTTTAGTACAATAGAGAATGTGGGAGTTTGCATGCCTTCATAGAATTTATCCTGACACAAGAAAAAGTTGCTAGAAATTCCCATAGCATCCCAAGTACCCACGGCATACAACAGGAGTTTAATGTGAAACTAATGATCAATTATCCGTGTACACATTGCATCACCTATTAGACGCTGCATAAGGACTCTAAGTGGATACGCGGGTACTTGATAAATATGTACTTATTGTGATTACTATACTGCCCATGCGTGGATAAAGTACTAACGATTACCGACAATGAACAAATTGCGATCGGAATATAGTCAATACGGTACCCAATGCAAACCGACAATTTACATAAAATACGTCTTGTTCAAATGAAAGATTATATTCGTACTTTGGTCTGACTCTATGGTTACTGTGTAAGTATGAGAAATAAGTATCCACGGCTAAATTCAACTAACAACTCATAATGTGTATGTGCTATTAATATAGAGAGGGAGGAAGTGAAAATTGATCTAATAATTATTGAAGTTATTTCATCAAATTGGTGCAGCCCCAATATCCGATTTATTTGGACATTTTTCTTCTTAGTGCTTCTTGCCTTGCAGCTGGCCGACTGGTAAGTGCGCGGGTCTCGTACCCGAGGAATACGAGTTAGATGTCCATATCTGCCAGTTTTTTTTAAAATTCTGAAATGCAAGAATGGATGCTGATAGAGTTGAGCAATTATTTCAACTTATTGTCGTGAAAAATAATCTATCAAATCATGTCTTCACACTGTGGAGATCCATATCTTTTACTTTCGGAGCGGACATATTTACACTGTATTGATCTATATACTCCACTTTCAGAGCGAACATGGTACATAAAAAATGCTTCTTTACTGTGATTGTGATATCGCCAAAAATAATACGTTTGCTAGTTTGATTTCTTAACCTTAATATGGTATATATCAGTTTAAGTTTTAAAGTTGTCATATGACAATAAACTTTGCACACTTGATAGCCACAGGCCGTCTGAATGGATTGCGAAATGTATTGATCTTTCCACGTATATGTTTTGTTTTAGATTTTGAGTCACAAGCCTAATAACAAATTTCAACAAGTATTATAATATATGACCATGGAATTTTTAGCTAATTATTATTATATAAATGTTAAAAAGTGGCATTACTTCTACTTAATACAAATTTATGATAGCGGAGTGGTATACACTGCGACATGATTAACACTTCAAGTTCGTTCAATAAAAAATGTTGTGATAATAATGAAATTGTTTGATGAACAATTAGAATCGCCGAAAGATATATTTTTTGTTCAGCGGCTAAGATGACGTGGTTGAAATACTTGAAATAATACATACTGCGTGAATTGTGCGTTTAATATTTAGAATTTCAGGGTTTCGCAAATACTGTCTGTCTATGAGATTCGTGCTTAAGAGCCCCTGATATGAGGAATGTAGTGTGCAGAGAGACTATTACGATAATATTGACTTGAAGAAAAAATCTAACCACTGAAGCTATTCGGTTTTTGTATATAACACTTGTATAGCATAAAAAGTACGCTATTGCGAAATTGCTTTGTTTAATCCACACTCTAACATCGGATGTTTATTATTATGATGGTAGCAGATTTCAAAATGCACCGCAAACGCGGAGGAAAAAAAATGAAAACAAGAAGTGAATCGACGGCGGCGAGAGGCGATTAATATAAATATCGGCAGTCGATACGGTCTCCAGCTCGTCCACTGAGAGTGTGGGAACGTTTTCCGCTGCAGAAAAATCAAACACCTTTTGAGGTAGGGGGAAATATTTTAAACGGTACACGAGTATCAAATGTACATACATAGGCGTAGTTAAATTATTTCAATCTAAACTATCTAAAAATCGAGATATTTAATCGGTTCGGGAACAGAATGAAAAGCGACCATGCTTTTTTTTTACCATGTCCACTCCGAAAGTGCAGCGCATGGATCTATACAGTCTGAAGATGTCCCTTCATAAAATGGAGTATATGAATATCCGCAAAGTGAAAACATGTATTATAGGAATATTTTTCACGAGACTTGGTTATTAGACAATTGCTCAATCCAATGGGCAAGCAGACCTGCATTTTTAGATTTTAAAAGTTCAGTAGATGTGGGAATCGAACTCGTATTCCCCAGATGCAAGACGTACCCGCTAACCTCTGCACATTCTTTGCGTGCTCGAACACAACCTGATTAAAAATTCACACTATTTGATCCGATTTTGTGGTATATATGATTAGAAATATTGTGAGTAGCTGGATGATTAACGTTTTTCAAGTAGCAGATTAGAATTCCACAGCTGCAGAATTTTTAGAAATCGAATTTTTTTACATTCGTACAGAATTTCCAAAAGGTTGAAGACTTGACTGACAACCCATTCTTATAAAAAGATCTGCCAAGAATAAGTCTCGATACGACCCATATGAAAGTGGTTGATAGAAAATAAACAATTCAGAACTTACTAATTTTGTTATATGTTTTTGAATAGTTATACTCAACATGTTGGGTTGATTATATTTTTCATAAATTCACATTCATACAAAACATACAAAAAATAATGAGGGAAATTCCATTATTTTTACTGTCAGTAATAGTTTTATTTACAATTTGAAATTCGAAAAGTGGCTATTTTAGTTGAAAGTCAGATAAATGTAGCAGTAAAGCCAAGACGGATTGGGTAATTTGAATTGAAATATCTTACAAAAGCTGGGGAACGTTGCGAAATGATTGGCGGCCTCTGATCGATAAGCTTCGACTACCGCCGCTGTACACAAAATTATAGTTATTGTAGCATATTAAAGGTAAACGATTCGCCGACCAACAGTTGCAGCGCGTACTTGATCTTCTCCTGCCCTGAAGTAAGCACAGCTTATGTTTTAGACTTTATTCAAGACGCAAATTAAATGAAGATGTTTCAAAATAGTTGTAATAACTACGAATTTCCGACGTAGAAACAATATGTTTTATACATTCAATATTAATTTATATTCTACAGCAAAATGATACCTATTACATTAATAGAAGTCATAAAAAATTAACCTTATTATCCACCTATCCAGAATTTTCGGTTGATATTAAGCACGATACATAGGTTTGTGCAGTTTCATTATTTTCGTATACGATAGTCCTGTTTCAGTAAATTATTTCACTGTCGAAAAACGCACAATTCGTAATTTTAATTATCTGATATCATCATATAAAAGTATT
This sequence comes from Rhyacophila evoluta, assembly GCA_022683975.1. Lineage (NCBI taxonomy): Eukaryota > Metazoa > Arthropoda > Insecta > Trichoptera > Rhyacophilidae > Rhyacophila > Rhyacophila evoluta. The sequence continues at coordinate 9,689 of JAGVSQ010004271.1, forward strand.
TTTGAATATATGTTTGGAGCTATCTTATCGGGATACACACAATACTTAAAATGCGTCTTATTTTATTAAATAATAAGCTGTGTAATTATTTCAGATGTGTTTGACATGGCATATACGCGAAACGAACGTTGTTTTAAATGAAAATACTCAATGTACGACGTAGTGAATGTCAAAATGTGAAATAAATATTTTTTTTGTTTTATAATTAGATTTTTTCATACATTCATTCCGGGTTGTGTCAAAGACAATGTATGCGTGACGTGTAGTGAGAAACAATTATCGGTCTAGAATTAGCAAGTTCCATTTTACACAATTTGTAACAGTAAACGATTTTCGGAGACAGTTAGTGCTGTCATCCATCAGCGCATCACAGAGGCCGCGGCGGACCGGCGTTAAAGTGAGTGACATTTAAACAAAAGAGGGAAAATTCGAATACTCCGAACAATAATAAAAGCGTGTTACTCCCATTTGCTAACGCAATAAAACAGGAATAATTCAAAATCGCTGATTTAAATGTTAAGTTCTAAGATACATTACACTGTATGCCACATAATAACGTGTATAATTACTTGGGTGAATTTCACTTGACAGTGCCAATAAATATAATGATAATAATAGATATAAATGTATTATTGGTTCTTAATCGATGTAATATGCTATGCTGAATATGTCGATTATATTATAAAAATCGTATTGTTTGAAATCATTACAAGTACACTTGGATGGACTGCACGGTGCAGGTAAAATGTAGTACAGTCTAATCCCGTTATAACGAAACTCGTGGGACCACCCGTTTTGTTTTGTTATACTGAAATTTCATTATGAAAGAATGTAAAATATGTATCTCATTTTTACCGATTTGCCGCGATGTATTCGTCATACCGAAAGATTCGTTATTTCGGTATTCGTTTTAGCAGGATTTGAATGTATATTGTTGTATTAGTAGTATATAATCTGATTTTTACATTCAAAATTATTTGATGTAAGCTTCCATGTATAATATATTGCCATCTATGTTTTGGTTTTCTATATATTAGGACTATGTATACGAACGATGTGTAAGTATACACTGACAAAAATGAGATCTGCAATGAGATGCAAGCAATTTCTGCTCACGAGAAAGAAAGGTATAACCTTTTATATATTGGGTTAAATAATTGGTTACATTTGACTATGGCGACAAGGATCCAGAAGAGCTGTGAACTGACTGAATAAAGAAAAATAGCTCTGGAAAATGATGACCGATGTAGGGTTATGGATCGTCATGGTATTTGATAAGATTGATATAAATCACTTGCGACTGTACACAAACACTGCTAAAATTCCAAAGATAATTATTTCGTGTTAAATTATGACTTAAATCGAGTGGTAAAAATTTAAAAAAATTGCCTAGTAAATTTTTATAAATAAGTTTATTACGGACTGACTATATTTCAGTAGCGGCATATACTTAAGGTATCATTGGTGTGAGTATAGTTGTACACCTATGTTAGGAACGACAATTTTATTTACTAAATATTATTACTATCTACATGTGAAAACATGCGTTCAGAGAATTCGGTGGCAGGATTCCGAATGTAGATGTTCTTTGCTCAAGAATCCACGCATGCGCGCACCAGATCTTATCTCGTGGGGAGCTCTTGACGTATTCGCAGCCAGTGATCTTCGCAGTTTCATTTATTCATTCATTGGAATCATTGGAATAGATAATTAGTTACTGTGCCAGAGAAGAACTATTCTATGAAAAGAGTGGGTAGTACATATAATCGCCAATATGTGGACTAAATATTTAAAATTTCAAAACTATGCCCATTACATATTAATTTAAACTTAAATTATTTTAAAACTCGTTATTAAACTTTCATTTTTTATGAAGATACATTTAAAAAAATAAAATCAATATTTTGCAATCTCTAATATATTTAGTATCGTAAAAAACCTACTCAGAATTTTCTTTATATTTTATATAAAAAAACATTTACCGAATCAGAAACGATTTTTCATGTTCTTTGACTAGTTAAGAGTTACGTGGTTTGTATTATGAAACGTAATCGATAGTTTGAAAGTATCTCATCTATTCCTCATCTACATATGGAATTATATACAAGACAATGTATTTGAATTAATAGGACAGCATAACTCTAAATATCTCAATGGACTTTTTGGTGCTGAGGTTGTCTAGTGGGGCAGTAGTGGCTTCAGAACCATTTTCGGGGCGTTTAGGCGGTCTAGTGGGGGCGTTTAAGAATTTGGTGGGCGCTGGTGGAAATAAATAATTATATTATGCGAGCTAAAAAACGATAAACTTGTAATATTGGATACTTTTGATTGCAGATGAAAGAAGAAATTTCAGAATAGGGCGAGACCGAAAGGAAACATTAACGAAATTGTGAATCTATGGATTTAAGTAAAAGATTCCAATTTACTTTCACTCATTAGGTGTCTATTTGAATTAAACTATTCCGTATGGAAAATAAAAATGTGAGTTTACTCCGATCTATAATTTTGGTTTTACAGAAGAAATGCATTGACGCCGAAATAACATTAAAAGTTTATGTGCGGTATTGAAGTTATTTTCATTAATTTATCTATTTAGTTTTAACTCTTTTTGCAATTTTTAACGCTTTTCTGTTCGTTTGCATTTACAGATACGGGCTCTGAGTGTGTTTAGTAAGTGAATTTATGCACATGTAAACATAATATCTTATTGTGTCCGCGGCAGTCGACTTGACTATTTCACCTCTCGCGGTTCAAGACCGACCGCTCGAGCGTCTCCAGCGCGGACATCATCAGGCATTACCCTCCTCTCGCCAGTCGGCCGCAAGAAGTGGAATTATTGCAATGCGATACGATCACTTTAGACAAGCCCTGTTAATTTTATTTCTGTGACTGGCTGCAGCTCTGCAATTATTATTACTTTAACTAGACAAGCCCCTGTGAGATAAATAACATTTATCTTATAAACGTCTACCCATATTCCTTGACGGATCGCCAGTATATATTAAATTATAGTTATTGAAGAAACATAAAAGATAGAATACTTAAGCAGTCTGCTAGTTAATATATTTTTATTTAAATAGGGATTTTATTTTACTATTTAAGCCACCATAGATTTCTACATTTGATTTTTCACGTCGAAAATTGAGTTGGTAACCAGGCGCGTTTCGAAATCGAAGGCCACAAGTTTGATTCCCGCAGCTGTATAGAAACAATGCACGACTGGGAACTTATAACGCTTAGTAACTGGCCCATGACCATAATAAAAAAAATATCAAGGATGTCATCTACCGAAATAAAAGTGCTCAGTATAAGTATAAGATAGAGAAATGTCACGGTATACAAAAATTTAAGATATCAAAAGAAAACATAATAAATAAACTATAATAGCACAAAAAATGCAGTGAATTTATTATGATCCCAGCTATCAAATCTATATCAATGAGTTAATATGCCATTATTTTACTAAAGAGTACATATTTTGTTTCTTTATAAATCCTACGTCAGAAGGCTGTGTTGTTAAAATCACATAGTAAAACGTAAATTATATCCGCTCCGATGAACGAAAATTTGGAACGTATTTTTAATTTGTAATGAACGTTATAATAAACATAATAATTAGGGTTATGCGATGGAGCGGTCGATTAGCGGCGCCTTTGCCGGACGCATAAGCCACGAGAGAGGCGATCTTCCAATCGGCAATCGTTCCATTCGCCCTGGACCAATTATTGGCGAGATTTGTCAGGTCCTCTCATCTTCCACGTCTCGTGGTTTCCCGCGCGGAGAAACACATTATCATCGCCATCGAAAAGCGATAAAGAAGAATTACGATAAAGCAACAAGTGATCGCCCGGAAGCACAACTAATTGGCCCATATCTGTTTGACAAAATATGTGATACATTTCCTATAAACGTTATAAATCCGTGTATTTTTAACAAGGCAATAAAAATAATAATTGTATAAAATCATTCTTTCCTTGTGTTTTTAAGTAAACTTCACTATAAACCAACATTTTCTTTTTATTTGAAACGTTAAGTTCTTTTGATATTTAGTAATAGTGGAATAGCTGGAATAGCCTAAAGTAGCTATTGACATTAAATTTTAGATTTATTGATAATATATTAGCATGAAACTAACGTGAAATGATGTCACTATTGTTTGAGATTATCTGTAATAATGATTTACATCATTCATATTGTGTGTCGCATTCCATAATATTGGTATGCATCGAAGACCCTAAGCATATTCCACATGTTTGAATACTTCTACGGATAATACCGTACATAAACTCTTGTAGTCGATTTTTTTTTAAATCAGCATATCGTATCTTTTTAAGTTAGTTGTGAAATATATTTTTTAAAAAATACACGAAAATGATTGTCACTGACAGTCTACAGTTTGTTGATTGATCATAAGAAAATAATTCCGAGATTATCTCGATATTTAATATTGAATAAATAATTGAAGAATGAAAGAATGTGAAAGAAGAAGAACATAAAAAGATTTCTAACCATAAGAATAATGCAGCCGGCCACCAAATCTAGTTTTATGAATTAAACAGCATTTGATACGACGCGTAGATATTTTCGGTACACAATTAGCTGTCGCCTATTCGTCGCAGTTTTGTCGTAATGATACGTTGGTGTGGATTATGTCGGATTAGGGGAACATAGAACTTATCATACATTTTACGATACTCGCTAATTTTATAGTTATTTTAATCTGACCTCGCCAAAGACATCTCTTACTAAAAATATCAGTATTATAATTGGAAAATGTTCTGTGAATCGTGAAATATTTACGAAAAGTACTATTCTACTTATAGCTTATTTCTATGATGGTCCAAAGTATGTGATATTAGCTTGAAAAAATGTAAATAGCAAATAAAAACATACATTTCATCTCCTTTATGCTTTCCGTCATATTTTCACGGATTACGGTGATGTATACCTTGTCATAACTAACGAATGTAAATAATATGCATCGTTATGGCGGTCTAGCCAGGAATTGCTTAAATAATCTGGTTTATTAGTCCCGTGTTTTCACTTGGTCTTAAAGATGGCTGATAAGATCAGGAAATATATAATATCTAAACAAATTTGATGACATATTGCTAATATAGTAGATAATTTACATGATGGCATATATTACAGCAAATTAATGATCATATCATCTCACAACTCACAGATTCTCAAACAGGATGCATTGACCCCGAGAGTGCAGTGTAGTTTTTGATGAAATATTTGAATCTTGATTTTTAAAAGTAAGTAAATGAAGTGTAATTAACTATAATAATACTTAATATACTATTTGAGATAGATTCCCATGTAGAGTAGTTGGTGACGTGCGCGCCTAGCAATCCTGGGAATGCGGGTTCGATTGCCTATCTATCAGATTTTAAATTCTGAAAAATACAGAACTGGATGCCCATTAGGTTGAGTATTTGTCTGACAAATAATTCTCGTGAAAAATAATCTTTCAAGACGTCTTCATATTGCGGAGATCCATATATTTTTCTTTCGCGGTGGATATCTTCAGTGTAGATGTATATGCTCCACGCACGTTGAAATAAACATTTTTAGTTGCTTTTCCGCGATTTGTACTAAACATACTATTTAGTCTTTGGTTTGAAATATATAAATAAATTATATCACAGTTAGTCGCGAACCACTGGTGTCTAATACCTGGTTATATAATAATAATTGTGCGTTGCTATTACAGCGTGTAATCATCCATGGATGGGAGTAAATTAGGTAGCATTCAACTTTCAACAAATTACAAATGAGACGGAGCTCAGTGTCTTGCTTCGGTTTATTATTAAATTTGTGTATTAATACACCTAATCACTAGTCATTAGAAAACATATAGCCGTATATTTTTTGCCGTCAATCGATGTTTAAATGTGATTACATCGAGCGGGAAGTCGAAATGGTTGGGCGGTAACTTAAAAAATGTATTTAATATATTTTTTATATAGGCTATACGTCAATTGCTTAACATGCCCAGAAAGAGATACAGGATTATCGCAGTAAAATAAATAACCCACCACCGTATAGAAAAAAGCGGAATTCAAGTATCCTGAAACTAGAGGAGAAAAGATATATTAAATTGTTAATGATTTAAAAATTTTAATTGCCTCAAAAAATTATAACATTCAGAACAATTTTTTTCAAACAGTTTAATAATTAACAATCACGGTGTTTGATATCAAATATATTTTATTTTAATCACTATATAAAATTTGTAAAATAGCTTATAATTCATTATTTGAACAAATAATCAATTTACATACCGCGTTTGAGTACCTCCTAATTAAATTTTGAAGACACCTGAAGGCAAAACTCAGGTTTTTAATGACAATTTATATGGAAGTTTACAAATTTTACATTTGAGTATATTTAATTTCTCGCATCGAGTGCACAATAGTAAACGCGCCCGCGGGACCGAAGAAATTGTTGAAAAATCAGAAATAAATGTCCAATGTGTTATGCGATTGGTTAGCGAACACGAAATAAGAAGTAAATTATGGAGATGCACATGTCTGTCTATATTGCAAAAAATATCAATTCACATGCATTTAGCAACATTATTCGTAGTAATTTGTTGTAGATTTTTTTTCTTATGGTAAATATTAATATTTAATTAGATAATATGAACTAAAATTAACATTAGAATTGTAGTATTAATATTAATTTATAATTTATATATAATAGAAATTATACATAATAATGTCATTGCGATTGAATTGCAGCGTGTTAGCTCGTTTATATATACTTACATATTATTTATTTTTATAGTGCGGCACTGCAATACAGTGGGAGCGGGTGAAACATTAAAATTTAACGACAAACGGATTTAAGAAAGCATCCTGCGTCACCATGACGACAACTTAAATGTCGCATACGAGACGAACAAAAAAATAGCCAACAGACAAATGAGTTTCACATGTGATTTGACAAGAATCTCGCGAGTCATTGCATACTAAGTAATATAATTAAATGCGTATAACATGCTAAATTAACAACGCGTCCTTATACACGGATAACGACATACCGGTTATTGTAGAAAGAAACATACTAAATAATTAATTTTTACAAATAAGCATATATTTATTTGTAAATTAACAGTCACTATTGTGAAAATCTAAATCATACTATAACTAAATAATAAATTTATTTATTTTTATAATTATTTAAAATATGATTTTTAATGCAATATTCTATAAACTTAAACTAAGGAGTTCATTTTTGTCCAACTATTTTTATTTCAACTAATGCGTTATTAAAGATAAGTGATACAGTTAACACGAACTCAAAATATGCACTCTGATTACAACAATCGTCGCCAAAATTGCAGTAATACGTAACTCGATTTATTAGTTTAAGTAACTTAATAAGGTAAAGTTTTATATTTTGCAATCTCTTTTATCATTGAAATATTTTTTTATTAACAACACACATGTTTATATTATGTGTTAATACAAAGATGTGCCTATGATACAAGATATAGCAAATTCTTCTTCTGTCATATCTGCTTTCTAAATGGAGCATATGGCTGTCATACGGCACCTCTAAGAATTTCTGTCACACGACAGCCGTCTTGCATTCTCCCGGGTCATGCTAGCATCCATTAGTTCCGCCGAATACGTGGTATGAATGGTACCCGCCGGAATCCCACTGGTCGGAAGAAGAGACAAACATAATTCAGGCAGGTAAAGCTTTACATTCAAAAGTCACTGAAACCAAAAATCGAGTTACGTGTTCTTGCAGAATTGATGACGATATACAAACATATACCAGTCATGTGTGTTCAACAAGTTTTTTCGTACTACTTGCTAAATCTATCTGTCTATGAAGTCTGTGAATTTCTTCACTCACATTAAATATCCACAAATTGAATTTCCTTGAGATGACAGGATAATCAAAAAAACAGTATTATTATAGTTTTATATTATCGAATGTTAACTTTGTCACGAAACAGTAAAATGCGTTAATGAAATACACGTGAAAATCGTTTCTGAGCCCAGATGAATTCATCAATTTAGTATAAGTATATAAGTCATAAGCACGCGTCTAATGAGTCAATGGTATTCGAGATAGCTTCGCGGATGAAATAAATTTAACGAGTCGCGAAGCAGCGCCGGGACGCCGCCGTCGCCGTCGGTGCGTCTTCATAAATTAGGCGTCTTAATTGAAACGGAATCGCGGCCTTTGTAGACGGACCGTGATGTCACACGCTCTCGGAACTCAACCATGGGTAGACTCTGTTTGACTGAGTGATTCCGGTGATGTCGAGAAAACTAAACACAAATCGACCCATTACGCGAATTCGCCAAGTACCATATCAATGACAACGTTGAATTAACCTAGCATATATTTTAAATATTATACACACATTTAACTATATTATATGACATAATAAGCTTCAATACTACAACAAATTTCATATAATACAACATACATCTAATTTCTTATAACGTGGTAGATGAGTTCCTACAATATATTGTGCTGTGTAAAACCGCGTTATATGGGACTAGGATCTAGAGCGGTAAAAGATTTTTATGAACAATATTAGGATAATATAATATGTGTAACACTAAATGTAAACAAACAAAATATCTTTAAACTATTTTTATTTTACATTGTAAAATTTAAAAAAAATCCTTTTTTATATTAAATAATATCACCTTCAATTTCGGAACTTTATACGCAGTACGAATTAATATTGTCCCGGTAAGTGCTTAAAACTTCATACTATCGTTTTCTTATATGATGTGTTATAAAACGATTTCTGTAAATTTGTATTACCGTATTAGAGCATAACCGTGTTGTACGAGGGCTAGATGTACTTATGTTAAGAAGATATAGTTCGATTATCAGTTTGCATGAGATATAGTATATAATATTTGGGACGTTTCTATTGAGTTACCAAAATCCTTAAGTGAAACAGTCTTGAAGAGCATGAATGCCACTATTAAAGATTTCGTATGTCATGGTAAATCTTTTAATATAACCTAAACGACTCAATGAACTGTCCCCGGAGTTTTATTGTGAAGTATATACGGTTTCATTTACGACATCTGTGGCGCGTATAAACGCTACCGAGTTTCGACAAGATGTCAGATGTGAAATATTTCAGATAATAAAAATTAACATCGACAATAATTAATTAGCCGTTTGATCATTAATCTCTTGTGTAAACATCGACAAAATAACGTTATCCAACGCTTTCGTTACGATCATTAGGCGAAAAATAAGTAATAGATTTTCGTATAAAATTTAAAAAGCATTAACAAAAAAAATCATAATTTTTTCGCCATTAAATGTAATATTATAAGCCGTTAGCTAGCTTGCAGCAAAGATTTCATAATTCAAAATTTCCAAAAAAAATAAGTATTGATGCAAAAAATTACTAAAGCTATCATGTGGCAATTGCTCGTAAGTCATATATTCATTTTAATAGAAATTTAAATAAAATGAGATAGGACGTCTTGACAGTAAGCGGTCGAAGTATTTTTTTACAGTATCCATAATCCTGGACAAACCACTCTCTTTTAAAAATTTGAACTATATATATTACAATGCTTGTTTCGAAAGTAAAGCATAGGGATCGATCTACACAGTGTGAACATTTCTGCTGCGAAAATGGATTATATGGATCTCCGGAATATGAAAACATGTCTTGATAGATTATTTTTCGCGAGAATTGGTCATCGAACAAATACTCAACCCAATGAGCATCCAGTCGTGCATTATTCTGATATTAAAAATTCGGCAAATGTGCGAATCGAACATGCATTATACGGATTGCTATGCGCTCACGATAACCTCCATCGCGGAGACTATAATAGCTAACATATTTTTTCCGTGCAGAAATATCGAGTTAACTATAGCCTACGTACTAAGTTGTATTACGTATATAATTATATGGGGTAGTAATTGACACTTTTTGCATCCGAAGAATCATAGGATATTTGTATCTTTCTTAAGGGTCGCTTTTATTAAAATAATTGTATTTTTAAATAAGCTTCGAACGTATATCTTAGAATATACTAGAAAAGCTTTTTCAAATATATGTTA
>JAGVSQ010004272.1:0-19765 GCA_022683975.1 Rhyacophila evoluta
AGGTGGAAGATATCAATATCCGAGGCAATCTCGTTAAACATCACCACTGCCCTCCACATTGGCATGAATACTGGCAGGATATTTCTGCATTTAGGAATGAAAAACAGCTAATGTTCTCGATTTCTTAGGCAGTTGTCAGGGGCACACAGACCAATATTAGCCAGAGCGGCAGAGCTACCAACAAGACCACGCATAAGTTGAAAAAATGCGTTGCCAAATACATATGAAGTTACAACGATAGATTTGACTTGATATCGTGCTGCGGATGCCTCAAGAGAACCTTAACCCGATATGCATGTCAAGTCAACCGTATTCCGGCATCCTGCAAGACCGTAAAATACCTGCAGCAGAAATTATCAAGAAAAGCTACGAAATCCTGGAATAAGCTAAGAGTAATGGCTGGTATTCTTGACCAGTCAATTTACACTTACGAAGTGGATATAGAAGAAAAAATATCGGTCAAGTCATTTCGAAAATGCATCGAAGTGGGATATTGTAAACCGGAACAATTTACATCATTCAGTATAAATTATTCACGCTAAGTGTAACCATCCTCTTCCGGTTGAATGAAAGGTTACCGTCGCTTGTTACAAAAGTAAATAGTGAATATAACAACGTTAAAGTGTTGTTATGATGAAATAGCTCTTGTGTTACGATGGTTGATGTGCTGTAATTATTGTTGTTCGGGCAACAAAGCGAGTTGTCAGCGGAATATTTGTTTATCATCTCTCATATACAATGTTTTGTTACATCACCATTAAAGTTTGAATAATGGAGCTAATCAGTTTATACTAAATATTTGCTCTTTATGTTGTGAAATACGTGAAGATTTTCTAAGTATTAGTCCTTATAACTTATATCCCACATTGAATTCAATAATAAAAATCGATATCATTAATGAGAAATATAAATATTTTAAAATTACAATTGGATATACAATAGTTAAATTAAGCAGAAGAAAGTTTTTATCTCTCCGGTAGCGTAGTTGGTAGCATGCACGCCTAGCAATATGGGGAGTGCGGGTTCGATTCCCTATCTGTCGGATTTAAAAAATACAAAAATACAAACCTGGATGCCAATTTGGTTAAGCAATTGTCTGACAAACAATTCTTGTGAAAAATTATCTGTCAAGACGTTTTCACATTGCGAGGAAATCTTTATATATATCTTTTTTGGGAGTATATCTTTTTTGATTATTAGATTATTGAAAGACATAACACTTTAAAAGTTATTGAATGTTTTGTGGGTGCTAATTTAAATTTTGGTCGTCTTGTGTTTGGATTTTTAATAATATTATATTAGTTTTTGCGTATGAAGCCATGGAATTGGCTATATTTAATGTATTTTTTGTTTATAAATAAAACAATAGATCGATAAAATAACGTACAAAAATAAACACATAAATTTATTGACAATATATGTGAAAGTAGTATTATTATAATACTTATAATTGAGAATAGTTATGGTCAAAAAAATATAGCAATTGAGTAATCTTATATTTAATCTTCAAAGCCGAAAACGTTTAAGCGGAATGGACGTTTTGTAGATATTATTTTTTTGTAAATTGTTGCTCTGCGGGTTTGAAAAAACTGCGATTAATTCTTCATATTATAATTCTAAAATACTTCTATAAACACTTTTTTCCAAGCTAACATTATTAACTTTCAAAAAATCGATTTTACAATATAATATGACGTCGTTAAGGGATTGGTTGGTCGAATATCTACGCTGTGTGATTTGAAAAACTAAACGTGTTTTCAATTGATTATATATTTTATACAAAAGTATACACTTTAGTTATATTATTCAATGATAAACCAGTTATATAGTTCAATAGTTATTAGTTAAATAGCTCAGATATATTCATGTATTTACTCGTATGTATTTAAATAAAATTGGTTTTTTGCCTCCTGAAAATTTGACAGTTGGTCAATTCGACTAATTAGTATTTGTGTTAGAATAAAATAACGATTATAATTGACGTAATTGCAGTTGGATAACTAAATAATTAGAGCGCACATTTATTAATTATCACTTATTGGCAGTCGTAATAATAATTATTGTAAAAGCTACTCGAAGTAATACTCTTCGGAGAGCTTAAAAGCTTAGAAAAGTCCCCGTATTTAATACCGCGCCGCAAATTACGTCCACAATCAATGGGCGTCAACCTTCGTCGGTCTCGCGGTTCAAATAATTAAATTTCAAAGTTAAACACTTGTACGTTTTAATCCTTAGCGAAGAAACTTTTGATTGTTTTACTGAGGAAATAATTTTAGAAATGGGAATGAGATATTACGGCATTATTTCGGCTTTCATTGTAAGTACAGACTAATTGAATACTGTTTTGTGTTCTGAGCCTGTTTGGACAAAGTATAATAATGTTTGTTTTTAATTCCTTTATACATAAGACGGTAACTTATACAATTGTACTGTTTTAATCAAAATATGAACAAAGCCATAAGATGTTTTTCACAAAGGATCTACATGAACTTATATCACTTTGATTGAGAGGTCACCTTTAATTCACATGTGTTTATTTATGTAATAAATTAATACTAAAATGTACAAATATATCCATTTTTTTCATATATTCTATGTTTCGAAAACTATAGATTGATATTTTGTAATATTCGATATCATTTTATGATGGACGATTTACAATTTAATTTTGTACCATACTATATATACCATTCGAAAAACAATAAATGAAATTAAATTATCAATTTGTATTAAACTATTTTTTTAACGCTTAATATTAAGTCCATAACGGGATATAAATGTTTTATAAAGAGAGAAATAATAAAATGTAAGAGCAATCAACAATCAATAAACTGGATAAGGCTTTTTTTAAAAAAGCTACAAAATATTTTTTCATATTCGTTTTTATAGAAATAAATCGAAAACTGTAAAAAATGTAATGGTATTAAATTGACATTCTAGTGGGCTTTCACTTAATTTTTGATTTATTATGAAATATTTTTTGATTTTATAGATTGGTATTTTACTATTATGGTTGGGGCATGTGTAATTAAGTGCACAAACGTACGTTTCTACTTAAATCTTAGTACGCGCTATCATGTTCGTTTGAGGAAGAATGTCTTGGATTTGAAAAACGTATCCGAGATTTCACAATTCGGCGAACTTATATCGCGAAGAAAAACGAGCTATCCTTTGTCTGATCAAATTATTTGGAAGCCGTGCGAATCTCTCTAATAGAAAGTTCTGCCGGCTCGAATGTTTTTTATCGCACCCTTTATTCCGTTTTATCCCCTATTTAATGCGCTGTAGCACCATGTGTTTTATTTATTTTAAGAATAAAATAATAAAACATTTCGAGTTAATATTTTCATGTTACAATTCACAAACCGATTGCTGTAACAAAAAAATCTAACATTAAGCTTAAGCGTTAAAGTTTAGTTCTTAATGAATATAATACAAATTCTGTAATTCTAAATTATTTAAAACTGGTAAGCTTCCATATGTAAGATCACTTTTAGCGACCCGGGTTTCGCCTTTTGGGATCTTCAGGCTACATTATATGTGGGCAGTGAGCGAACATATAACATACTCCCAATAAATTCTATTGTAAATTACTATTTATAGTATTAAATTAGTAACTATCATTAGTGAAATTAATAACTATCATGAGTTTTTTTTTTGGTAGTTAATTCCGATATATTAGGGATATTTTTGTTGTCTCTTATTATTAATGTGAAATAAATATCCATCAAGCACCATCAGTCGAAAATATTAATTAATCAAATTCTGTAATATTAATTTATTGTATTGGTATATATTTATAAGCTTGTATATATGAAATGAGCACATTTCCAAAACCTTTCACTGAATGACATACAGCTATCGGATCCATATCATTATAATTATTCGATATAATGGATAAAGACTACCCCTTTTCGTAGAACGATGTATTCATCTATTAATAATGACTTGTAAAATATCATTTCCATTTCAATATTACTTATATCGACCCTTTCTATTTAGAAAAGTTAAAAGCCTTCTCCGGCTATAACTACTCGAACCAACGATATCCATTGGTTTCATAGATTTAAAAACATACCATAAATTATTTACATTCTAGTGAAGAGTATGAAAAAATAATTCATATCGACTATGGAAAGGAAGAATAACATAATCTTAAATTTTTCTAAGTAACTTTTATTCGATGATCAGCATGTATTACATACTTAATACACGTTTTATCGCAAGGACGTAGACTGAAAATGTCGAATCAGTATCTAAATTCAGCTTTAAAGTTTGAACTAAAAATATAGCCTGTAAAATGTGCGACCAGGAAAAAGGGCTTCCACTCAGTCAATTTAATTGGTTTTTCGTAAATAACTGGATAAGTTATTATCGTATTGAGTTAATAAACACCAATTTTAGTCTTCATGCACTTCAAGGTTGTGCCTATGTATGTTTGTACTTAAGCTCAAAATAATTAAATAAACGTTTTTTGTGTCTCTTGTAAAACTTGTCCCATGTGAATTATATGTTTTTTTCTTTCCACAGTCGATACATATTAGTAATGAACTCCATTGTCATTTGGTTTCTATGAGAAATAATGTATTATATTTAAAAAAATGATAACAGTGAGAAAGATTCTTTTATTAAGGCTGACAATGACAATTTAGTCAGAATAAAGATTATGTATACTTCAGTACAGGCCATTGAAGAATTTGGAAGAATGTTTATTGGTCACTCATGGTATTTGAATAGTATTTCATTTTCATAACGTCAGCGATGAAGGAAACTTAGTAATATACAACAGTTAAATGATAAGTAGTTTATAATATTGAAAATATGCGGCTATTTTTTTATTATTAATTAATCAATCAAGAACACATAATTAACTACTACAGTCTTTCGGTAGTCAAGAGATTTTCATGCACGGCTTGGATCGGATATTGTTGGTATATCACACATCTGCTGGATTTAAAAAAATTAAAAATACAATTGCCTGACAATCAAATTTCGTGAAAAATATCTGTCAAAATATATCTTCATATTGCATAGATCTATCTATAAACTTCACTTTTGGACCGAGCGTCTTCCCACTGAATACATCCACATATTTCACTTTTTGAATGGACACGATGAAAAAAAATGTAGTGAAGCAACGTTCGTCCCCGCAAATATGACTTTATAATATTTTAAATTTTGAATAAATTTTCAATCTACGTATTTGAATATTTGATGTTTTGGCAGGAATACATTTCGTCGAGTACATCGCGCAGAAGTAAAATATCAGTTTACGTAAAACTTTCTCGCGTTTATTTGTTATACTCTGGAAAACTTGTTTCTCGATTAATCTCTATTGATACGTGAAGTTGGGGCAATTAACGCAGTTTATTACTGTCTCGGAGCGATTGGTTGCCGAATATACCATGTTATAAGACTTGTAAGGGAGATTACACAACAGCAACAATCAATAAATGCTATTAAGATAACGGGAATTCTGTGGCCGAAGAAAATAGTATACTCATTTTCAGCTTATCTCACACCGAAACAACTATCATGAATGGTAAATGCTACCAAAATAATTTCATAGCCAAAAACTTTTCTTAAATAATTCATATGATTATTTGTTTGATAATTCAATATTGGATACAAAAAAAAATAAAACATATCTGTCTGCAGCGGTTAAAATATTAAATAATATTTCCACATTTAACATAACACTGTCTTCTTTGTTTTCATCAATATAGTCTTCAAAATTTGCCAAACTAGTGAAAGTAAACGTCATTAATTTTTGGTAGCGTGCTTATTTTGGAACCAAAAATAAGTTTCGATTCCCACAGCCGCTGAATTGAAAAAATGTACTGTACAGATGTACTGGGTTGAGTAACTGGCTTAGAACCAATGCTCGTAAAAAATCCGTCAACACATGTCTCAATAATTTGGATATTTGAATAGACCATTTCTGGAATGGACGTATTGTGTATTTCCATATGCTCCAATTTTGCAGGAAATGATAAAAGATTATATATATCGTCCATAGTGAAAATAAATTATATTATGTGTTTTTTTTTAAATTGTGGTCTTCTTTGAAATATTGTAGATACCATAATATATATTCCACCTTAACTTTAGGACTTGCAACTCAATTCAAAATATACAGCAAAAACAACTTAACTTTTTGATCTCAAAGAAAACTTTATGCAAGAAAATCATTAACGGTCATAGAAAAATAATACGAAGCAAAGAAATGCCCAGTAATTGAAAGGAAAAGAAAATCAACCAGAAACATTTCACAAGCGCAAAGAGGCGACATGAAGCTTTCTGTGAAAAAATCCTGAAAGCTCTTTTTCCCCTTTGGAATACAAGATAGAGAGAAATGATTTATTCTCGGTCACGTTTTGTCTATAGAAATAGTTTAATACTTTTTCCGAGAAGAGGATCTACAGAATTTCGTGATTTGTTAGAATAATGCGAAGCAATGCCTATTTCTTATTTAAACTGTGCCAATTTCCTCCATAAATATTTCTAAATTTAATCTCGATAAGTGTCAAGCAGTGTTTCTTTAGTGATTTATTAAGTATACAGTACCCAGTCACCTGTTGATGAGAACGTAAATGTTACTTGAATAGTAAACACAATATTCTAGTAAATATACTTTATCCTTGTCGAATATGTTACTTAGCGAATTAATATTATGGCTATTAAATTTTCTGCTTGATATAGTTTTAATAAAAATTAATACGTATGGGTGTGGTCTTGATGCACGCACTAATTTCTTAACATCTTTTTCATCAAAATCATAATAAAATTATTGTTTTTTAGCGTTTAGTTTTCAAGCGGCGAAAACTTTTAAAACCCAGTTATATTAAAATTTTTATTGTCATAAAAAACACATCCGTGCAAACAATGAGGGGAATTTCATATTTGTTTCAGATAAGAGTCATTAATGAAAATATTTCCGTAGAAAGGTAAACTTATGTTTATTGTATTCGCTTACGGTAAATAAATTTTTAAACTTTTTTTGTTGTTTACTTCGGCGAATGCTACGTTAAATATATTTCGAATTAACTTCACTTCATTACGATGAACCAACTCTTAGCAGTTCTCACTTAATTGTTTATTTTATCGTCTAGGTATCTATTATTTTATTAGTCATTAAAGTCATCAAGCATTATTTTTTCTCCATAAGAAAAAGCGTTGAGAAATCGAATACCATCAAGGGAAGTTGTAATAAAATTGGCACTAACTTACTTCGCGTTAACGTCTTTTGAAAGAGTCTGTCAATGATGGACAACCTTTTTTACTGTGATAAGGCATTATACAACGAGCTTTTTTCAATGCCTTTTTTGGGTAAATTGATTTCAAAGACATCAAACATGATTCGGGAAAAAGGAAATTGAAATAACATGTATCTCTATGACTATGAAATACACCTTAATCATCCGTTTTATCCAAGGGTTTATTTATACGTAGAAAAATAAATATAAAAAAAAATATACTATTGGAACACAAAATCATTCTTTTTTAAATTTTTTTTTATACCATGTTTGCTCCCAAATTTGAGCATTTCGATCTACACAAAGTGAAAAATCCACTCCGAAAGTACAGTATATGAATCTCTGCAATGTAAAAACGACTTGACAGATTATTCTTACACGACTAATTATCAGTCAATAGCTCATTTCTTTACGGATCATTGTTGTATCAAAGCATGAAAGATATCTATATTTGAATTTTTTTATATGCTTTGTGTATCTTACTGTAACCGAAAAAAGCTTTTGTGTTAAATTATCACAATCTTGTAGGAAGGTAGTAATATTACACAATTATACACACTCGGTAATCTACTACCAAAAAGCTCACGGGGAGGTGTGGTAGATAGCAACGACACGAGCAAGAAAAACAATGCAATAATAAATAGTCTTTACTTGAGGTCCTTTTTCCTTGTACCGATAATTATGTTAATATAATTACATAATTACAGGAAAACTATTTATATAAAACTATACTAAATTTACTATATTATATATTATTTATTTATTAGTAGTAAAGCTACAATTCATCGTGTGCATATTGTCGAAGTATCAGCCTATCAATGATTTAATTGCATTATTATCCGGCTGTCGAGTCTCCAAAGTATTAGTACCAGGAGTCCTACGACTAACAGTTGATATATTTTATTCAAATATATCAAAGATGCAGGACAGGATGCCTTATGAGTTAAGTAATGTATCTCCGAAAATTTTAACATAAATCAATGTCTTTATACTGTGGCTAGCGATATATTCTGAAATTTTAAATTCGATATGCCAAAAAAATATTTTTAATACAAGTATATTCATGTTATTTCTGATAATTAAAACACACAAGTTTTATGCTTATTAATTGAGAGGATATTTTTTACGTAAGTCATCAGTTTGCGTTTGATGATTCATACTAAATGAGATAAATACATTAAACCTCCCGTTTGTATCAATATATCCCATAGAGTACTTTTCCTTTTATTGCCAAAACCTTTAGGTGATGACATTTTTTATGTCTTTTGAAAACGTTTTTCGCGTGTCTGTTTATATATAAATAAGTGATTTAATGCGACGCATTCCTTGTAGTCTTTCAATGAAGAATAAATTAAATTTAAGAAACAAAATACGTACGTATTTGGGATTTATATTATATTAATATACACGTGGATGAGGTACTATTGCAAAAACATAATAAAATATATTATTTTTGTTGGTTAATATTTCTATTTATTATCATTTGTATTCTGAATTTGAATATGTGACGACACGTCTAGACATGTTCTATATTCATATTATTATAATATACCTACATAAAAGTACAGTCTTGACTCAAAATTTCGTGACATAAAAAAGAATGTAGAATTTTTTCTCTATCTATATACTGTATTCATTTCCCCGCGCATTCTTTCTCATTTCGCATTCAAGCATATTATGCATTCAAGTAAATATTTAGTCATCTCTTATTGAAAGTTGGTCTCAATCTTCAGTGGAAGAATAATTGAAAATAAATAATATATTTAAAACTTTTCTTACGAAAACACACGCGAAACAAAACAAACGTTAAAGAACAAATGAAAAAGGTAACAATGTAGTAACAAATAGTTAAAAATGTATTCATCAATAATAGCAACGTTAAATTAAATTAAAGAACAACCTATAGAATCAGAAATAAATTCAGTAGTTGAATCCTTTTGATGGTGGCAGTTTTAAATTGTTTTCTTTATCAAAAATTTCGTCAATGTGAATCGGATTTTTTTTGGTGTAGATATTATACATAACTATTTAAAATATTTCATACTGAAAAGAGAAAATGTTTCTGGCCTGTTATTATACGGTTGCCACTGAGAGGCTAAATTTATATAAAGAAAATTTATTTAACGCTATTTTCACTCTGTGTTGCCTTAATGATAGGGCTGTTCTTCAATTTGGTATTATTCAGAAGTTTTATATTGTTTACAAGGGAACATTTCAATTCCTTATTACTAACTCTGATTATTCATGGTCTTTAATCTTATCTTTTCTACTGACACACAAGCAAATAACGTGAAATATTTATACTGTAAATTACCCAATAAATAATATGCTACATAAGAACATTTGTGAAATCGATGACTTTCCCTAATATCGAAATGTATCTTAGTAGATTTTTTACAAGTATGGGTTATTAACCAATTGTTCATTGAAATGATAAAAAGATTTTAAAAAATCCAGATGAAGAATTCAAACCATGACATTCAGAATCAAATATCACATGCCTACTCGACTAGTCTAAACTTTTTGAAAGCACGACATCTAAAATATATTTTTAAATGACTATTAACTCTTTTAAATCTTCTTGTACTTAAAAAAAAAATGTTATTCTCCATGAATATTGTATTTTATGTCTATCTCTACATCAAAATGGAGCAAATTGACCTTAACATAATAAAGATGAGCACTCCATAAATGCTGTATACAAATCTTCGCAGTGTGAAAACTCGTTTTAACAGATATTTCTCGCGATAATTAGTTATAAGCCACTTCATCAACGCATCAGACATTTAACTATTTACCTTATCTATTTTTAAATCTTGCAGCTGTGAGATTAAAGCCAGAAACCTGCGCGAACTGTAATATATAAGAGATAATAACGAATAAGACATTTATTGAAATAAAAATATATAAATGAGTGTTTAGATATAGGATATGAATGTCTTATGATAAGTTGATAATGAAAATGTAGTAGGATATTTTATACTAAATTCTTACAATTGATTGTTATATTTAGATATAAATCGACTGTGGAAATGAAAAAGGAGGTATTCCACACATTGCAGGAGGTGCGAAAACGTATATCTAATGATTTTAGGTCGAAGTCAAAATATTAAATAAACACAATTTCAAAGTGCACGGAGACTAAAATTAGTGTTTTATTTATAGTATACAATCTGATGTTAATTTAATAAGTTTTTAAAATAAAAAAAACTATAAAATTGATGTGGTAGTAGTAATTTCAAAAAGCACTCCATTTTTCAAACTTATGCGATATCTTTAGATACTAATTAAGGATTTGTAGTTTACAAACATTTGACACAACGTGTATTAAGTTGTTTAAATTGTAACTATTGAAAAAATATTTAAAAAAAAACTGACGATTGAGTTTTTTTTCCTTTCTTAAGTATAAATATATGTATTTATTATTTGAAGTGAGTGAACCTTTTGTCACTTAAAATATGGATTATTTAATTTTGTGCCAAGATGACAACTTCATCAAAAATCTTCGGTGTGTGCCATTATTTTCGAAACCTAATGGACGTTCAGGTCGGGTAATTCCTTAACGAGCCATTTTAAATATTAGACAGTCGAAATGAGAAAGGATACGTCTTAACGGTTACTTGACATTTAAAAGCTTGCTCCTTTCCTGAAAATACGAGCGATGTCCAATTGTTTACTTTGACAGAGTGTAAAAGGAAGTATTTCAAGTTAGTTAATTATTCTTTTCGAGTAACTTCTTTGAATTTTGAGTGAAAATTTCCTGTTTGGAACTTCACCGGACTACCAATAGATGAATAAGTATTCAGTAAAAGATTCTCAAATGTAATGTTTATTTTACTATTAATGCTGAGAATTGACAAACTTACTATTCTCTTGACAGCACTCCATTTGAAAACGGCAAATAATGATATTAAATTTAAAAAAATCAGTAATGTATATTAGTTTTGAAGTATTTGTTTCGTTCAATACTTATTCGATATACTAATTGTCACATCATCAACAAAAGAATGGAATTTTGATAATGTTGTCACACTTGATTTGTAAAATTATAATTTAATTATTTAGCCGTTGTAATTTTGAAAGTTTGGCTATAGAAAGTGGGATTTTATAGAATTATCAATATTATTTCTCTTATTTGTTATCATAAATCGTTTTAAATTATTAATAACGCTTAAGGGTTTAATACATGTATCTAACACGACGTAAAAATGGCAGGCAATGGAATTTAAAATATTTTTTTCCATAGCGTATACTTAAATAGGCTTTATCATAGAGGAAAATACTATTTTAGCACGTTTTATTCAACGTTTAATATTTATATGACGTTCATTAACTATATTTTGTTTATTGGTATGTCAATTTGATTTTAAATACAGATATCTATTTAATATTCAATGGTTTAGAAGAATCAATTGATACTATGAACATTGTATTAGACCGTGGGGAGGATAGCAAAACGACGCTTTCAAAGCCACCATAACAGAGATGCATAATAGCTATGAATATATGAGTAAGCAAGTGAGTGAGTTAGGCAGTGTGTCAGTCACAATAACTCGTTCACTTGCTCACTCAAATGTTTAAAGCTATTTTGCATTTCTGTTTCCGTGGTTTTGTTGCCGTCTTGCGACATCTATAGTACTCGCGGCCTTAGCGAAAAAAATGAATTTGTGTTAGTATTTGAGTAATTCATATGGTGAGTCATAGCGTACCTATTTATAAGTGAAGTTGTAACAACACACGACTGTGACATTGAAAAAGACAAGAGTATCGGCAGTACTGTAAATTCCTGTTATAATTATTTATTATTTCTAATAAATGACTTGACTGATCACCAGCGTTGTGGAACAAATATAGCACAAGGATAAAAAGCAGTAAATTTTATAACTTATTATAACATTTTTACTACTATAATAATAGGTTGACCCATTTGGCTGCGAATTTAAAGATGATAAATTACTTTTTTAAAAGCTTAAAAGATAACTTTCACTGTGCTATGATATTTTTGTCCTTTTTTCCTCATTGTTTTTTTGACAAACGACAGATCAAAGTTACGATGTTTATTTTATAATTACAAATATAATTTTTCGCATAAACATAAATTTATTTTCCTTTAAACCAAAGAACAATTATTAACAAAAAGTATAAAAAAAAAACACTAGAAAACATTAAACTAAAATATTTATTTCAAATACGATTAATTTTACGACTTTTGTAATTCATTGAAATAGTTTTATTTTTTCAACAGAACAATTATATTTCAAGGACTTTTTTAAATTGTTATACAGAATTTAGAATAAAGAATAAAATTTCGAGTCAATTTTTTTTAAACGTATTTGATTCCAGTGTATAAACTTTACGAGATAAACAAAACAATTTGTGTTAATTCTCTTAAAAAACCTCCATAATATAATACTTTTGTGTATTATAAATTATTAATGTGGCCTTCCTCGATAACTTAAATAATATCGACCCTGTTTAGACGAAATGCATTAAACATCAGTTTTTTGAAAAATGCTTTTATTTTTAGAACCACAATGTATACAACAGAATACACGTTCTCTCAAAAAAAATCAACCCGCAAATGCCAAACTATTGTCTAAATTCAGCATTACCAAAGTTGCGCGCAGGAAAATGGAATCAAAACTCATTCAGAGTACTATTATTGTGTGAAAGTTAATGTCTTTTGCCTCAGCAGGGTCGATATAATACAGTCCTATAATAATTTTATATTTTAAAATTATAATCTTATTAATCTACTATTTTTAGATTAAAAGATAATTCTGCCATTTTTACAGACATCGGTCTATAATTATTATTTACTTTTACAGTATTTTTACGTCATTCTATAAATCGATATAGGTTTATTGGTGTATGTATAGAATAACGCAAAAATACTGCTCTATCTTAAAATAGAAATGGCATTATATCATACTTAGGTAAAGTTATAGAAAGAATTATTCAAAAGTTAATTTCAATCATAAAAATTGTCTTCCAAAGAAGAACATGTGAATCTTTACAATGTGAATAGCTTTTTTACCAGATTATGTAACAAAGTATGTAGTCAGACACCATTGATTTAATAAAAATCCATTACGTAATTACTCTATTTAATTTAAGTCCGCGACAACCGAAGCGAAACAGTGCACAATTTTGTAAATAATATAAACCCTCGCAATAAAACAATTTGAAAAGTATTGCACGTGTTCTTGATGTTGGCTTTCTCATAAACAACAATATTAATAATAAAAATCTTAATAATTATTTACTATGTAATAAAGCTGAATCTAAATATTGTCCATATAGATACAAAGTAAACACAATATATCCTTAGAGTTGTCTTTATAAGTTAACAAAATAAATTGTTTTTCAACATACTGTTACGAAATTTCTCTTTTCACCATCTGCCTATTCTAAATTGAATTTTCGCGTATGTTCATCCGAGGAATTTGTATTGGTTTCAATGTTATGGTTTTTCTACGACAAAGTTGTAAACCCAAGCGTTTCCTCAATTTGACGCAGCAACAAAAATGACAGTGGGAAAATTCAGCCCGTTTATATTTGCTGACAACAGTATGAACATATTATCTAGTTCTGTTGCCATAATATATGCGACAAAGCGTGTGTGATGTATGTTATCAACAATATAATATACGTTTCTTATCACATATTAATAAAACATATATTTATGATAGTTATCGTAAAAAGCACCTATTTTTAAACAACTAAAAATGAAACATTAGATTATTAAAAAGTGATGTAAGAATTTTTTCAAATCCTTTGCATATGCCACTAATATTTTAATATTTTTAAAGACCGCAAAACATTTCATTCAATAACTGACAATAGTGGTTTTTATTTTCTATTCATAAATAGTCTGAGAGCTCTGTCATATTGTTTGCATTATTACAGGCATTTTAAGAAAGATTTGATATGCTTTTCTATTTCTCCGAAAAAGCAATCTGTCGTTAAAGTTGTCTTAGTAAAATAATATTACTTTTACAAAAATATTTATTTTTTACTTAGCACTTTGAAAAAAATACTTTTCCTACATAATATAACATTATTATTTCAGAATATTAAAATAGAAGCTCAACTCATTATTTTATAAATCGGAAGTTGTTTTAATTTTATATTTTAATGTTTATTCTAATATGTCTGACCAAAAGTTTTTTTTCCCTTTTAAATAATCAACAGTATATAGAATATTTTTTACAAAATTTTACTTCCAATTTCAAATTTAAAAAATTGTAAACACTTAAAGCTCATAACGAATAAACAACTGTTTATTTTTAAGAAATCGGATATCATATAAGCTTTATTTTTTATCTCAAAAAAATATTTGAATTAAATTAATTTCTTCTCCAATTAGCAAATGTTTATTACATTTCTTTATGAAGTAAACAGAAATAAGAAAATGAAGATATTGATTATTAAATACGCATAAATTTTAATTTATTTTTGTTCCCGCTCTTAAATTTATTTTACATAAAATGTATCTCTTGCTAAACCGACTTCATAAATACCAGTCAATTAACCTATTTTTAACGGAGTCCAGACAAGAAAGAATCGATTTTATTAACTCATTCACCCACGAATTACTTTTTAATTGTTTTCTTTGATTTTTAGTAATTATTTTTTTTTAAATCCTCTTACACTTTTAAGTAGCCTTGATAGTACTACCTTTTTCCAAATATGATTCTTATAAGTAACTAACGTTTCCACCGATAGTACTTGAATTTACTAGCTTATTTAATTTATAAAAGAATTATGATGTAAGTATGTGTTTCATTTATGTTTGAACTTTTTTAGATAAAAAAATTAAAGTTAAAAATTTAGGAATTTAAATTTAAAGATTTAAAGCAAAAATGTACTAATAAAAATATAATATATTCTGTCTAGTATTTTATTTAAAAATATTTATAATAGTTTCTAATATTAAAAATTTTGTGAATAAGTAAATGAATGCAAATAGATTATGTCCAATCTCGTACCCTTGGTAACGTGTTAATATTTTAAAAGTTATTATATTATTGTAAAAAAATACATGACACGGATAACACAGAAAAGTTCAACGAAGTCAAAATACGAAATAAATCACTCTCAAACGTTTTACTGAAAAATATTGGTTTTCCTATTCTTAACACGTTTGAATAAAAAAACACGTTGACCAATTTTATTTTCAAAGTAAGAAAATAAATATTTCAATATTTATAGCGAAACAGTTTTATTTTTGGGTGTGCTTAGTAATATAACATTGAAAAGCTGTCACTGGATGTCGTCAATAGCTTCCGAATAAATCAACTGACATAACGTATTTGCTGAATTATATTTTCTGAAGTATTGGAAGAACTGAGTTCTACCATCAAGTTCCAGGGTTTACCATTGCATTTTTCTATATCCGCTACAAATATAGATCATTGCCATGAGTGTTAATTGAAACCATTATTTGTACGATATAAAGTTATCGGTAAATTATTTCTCGTATTACTAACATATTGAACATTAATTCAATTAACTTTATGATTGAAATATTCTCACACAATGATTTAATTAAAAGTATTTTATCGTTCGTTCATTCGGCCATATCTTATCTTATTTACCATAAGTGCACTTTTTGTCAAATTTAAGCCAAATATAAGGTTTTATTGTAGTCTGTATTTAAGATCATAATAGACGTCGATAAGTTCCCAACGGCAATAAAACCATATAAAAAGTGGATTTGAAAATTACATATTATTTATAAGTATAGCAATTACTCCTAAAGTAAAAATGAATTAAATATTTAATTTTACTCTCAACATTACGGATCCAATAACGAAGCTCACGAAATAAATAATTTCATAGATTTTTATTTTTAAAATCGATTTGCCATCTTTTATATAAAGCGGACTTATATTATATAAAAGGTAGATAGAAACTAGATGACTCAAATAATCTTTTGCTTGTTAAAAATTAATAATAATTATCGAAAGAACATAAGGGAATTTTTAACGCTGAATTCAACGTTGTTTTCTAGTCTAAAATATATCAAATGATTACAATGACTTCCACATACCATTGATAGATCTATCTTGTATTTAAATAAATATAATTAGTAAAAGTATAGCTTTGAAATTAAGGAGACAAGGCATACGGATGTACATGTACGTCCATACTCCTCAAAGGGTTAACACATATGTAGGTATTTTATAATATTTTATATATAATCATATATATGGTTTCAATATATTATAATAGATAAATTGCTTAGTTACGAATTCAGCACGAAACTAAAAGTTATATGTATATAATAGACTTTAAATATAATCATAATATATAATACTTTCAAACAATAGGCATGTTGATCCCACTCAGGGGATGGGGTGGCTATCAGTTACGTATCCAGAGGGACTTTCCCGCTTTTCATCTTCTCAATTATTTTCCTCAGCCGTGTTTTAAATAATATTATCCATCTTGAATATAAACGACGCCAGTATCGCTTTGAGAGGGAGTCTTCTCAAACAGATTGTAGAATTTTCATTGTTTTAATATCGGGGATGAGCCGTTTCTTTTTAATATTATTCAGCTGCAGAAGGCTGGTGTATTAATGCTTTTATTAATTATTCAGCAGACATTATTCAACTTAATGGTTGGCTATTGGGCAATTTAGCGAGAAAAACACACTGCCCTCTTAGAATCCAAATGGCCTAATTAATATTTTAAAAACTAGATTAAAAAATAATATGTGGGAGTTAAAATTTACGATAGAGATCAATGTGTGAGATACATATTAAAAAAACTTTAATTTAAGCAGACTGATGATTTGATAGACGATTAAAATAAAGAGTAGTAATTTAAACAAATTATCAAATTTGATGCACATAATACGAATATAACAAATTAATATTTAAAAATTTCGATTTTAATCTTCAGTTATTTTTGAAACTAATTATGTTAGTTATGCTTTAAAATGTCTCTATCTTACGTAAATAAAACACGTGTGTAGTCTCCTTTACGTTGCAATTAATCTTTAACTCGTTTTTATCTCGTAAATTTAGATTTACATAGTTTTATCTTGACAAACTATTTTGTAATATGCGGATATGTTGCCAAAAAACCACTCACCTATAATCTCCAATATTTTCCATATTAAAATAAATTTATAAAATCATATTTTTCATCTATTTTTTATCATAGATTATCAGATATTAACTAATTGAGAGAATTTTATAAATATATATGTAAGATCTACTTTATGTTTGCTGTGAAACTAAAAAAAAAGAGATGTAAATAATAAGTAGTAATAGATTTTTATACAGCTACGAGATTTGACAATATTCAGAAACAACTCTCTCTGTTTAATTCGTCTCTGGAATAAGCGATAAATAATTTGGATATTGCTGAGAAAACTTTGGGTATGGAAGTAATGTTC
This sequence comes from Rhyacophila evoluta, assembly GCA_022683975.1. Taxonomy (NCBI): domain Eukaryota; kingdom Metazoa; phylum Arthropoda; class Insecta; order Trichoptera; family Rhyacophilidae; genus Rhyacophila; species Rhyacophila evoluta. The sequence goes on from JAGVSQ010004272.1 coordinate 17,668, forward strand.
CTGAAATTGTGATTAAAATGAAGTGGTACACTACAAATTGTATATAATGAGTGGATGTTAAGCACAAGTATTAAAATTGTACGTGTTCAGAGCACAGTGGTCATTTGGCTTGAATATTTTAATGAATAATTTTAACACTTCGAAGCAAAGTGTATATTCATATAACAATAATCATGTAAGTCAAAATGGCGGCCTAGTTGGTAAGCACGGGTCATTCGAAAATCGTGGTTCAAATCACATAAATGCATTAAACATATAAGAATTTGAAAATACAGTCCATAATGTGCAACCCAAAAATACAAGATTACAATTGAAGATCGATTGAAAATAATTTAATGTAAAAAATCTTTATATAAATATTTTGATATTTTTTTTGGCATATTGCATTTTGGCGTTGGATTTACTAAATAAAATATGTTATTGATTATTTCTCGTATGGGAAACAGCATCTACAAAATTAAGGGTATATTTTTTACCAGATTTTTTAGGAATTTAAAGTTATATTTTTGATACTTTGGAGAGATAATATGCGACTAAATACAAGTCATTATTGATACAATAAAAATTTTTCAACTCATAATTCATGGAATGAGAACATTACACACTTATTTATATTACTATATGGTAGTGGTAAACTAATAGTCTTGACGTAAAAGTATGAGCTGAAATTGAATATGACGAATATGAAAGTAAATTGATAAATTAATTCAATAAACTTCTAGGTGGCTAAACATAATGAATAATCTATTAATATTAATGTAAAAAATTAAAATTCTATCTTTTTCGAGAAACGTTGATAGATTGCGCGAAGGCAAAGAAAACACGGACGTCACATAGCTCACAAATCAAAGTTTACAGTGCGAAAGTTTTATCCAATCACTTGCCGCGTGACGTGTAAGCTCGTCATCAATTATTTCATCGCTTTTTTGACAGCTGTAACGTGACGAAGGTTTGGGAGTGTCCTTGCTCGCGTTTTACGTGCCACTTTTGGAACTTTTATACACGTATCGTACCGCTAATAGGATAGAGCTTTGACAGAAAATAGAAAAAAATGTTCGCTTCTACGTGAATTCTCGTATCACGAACGATGGTTTTATATAAATGCTATACTAAATAGTTTTTGTTAAGTTTTCAATTTGTTAAAGATAAACGTATTTTATTTTTAAAACTTTGCTGAAAAAACCGCTGGTGATTGATTTATACAAAAAGATTTAAATTTCAACTAGCACATTAAATTCCTTATTTTTTTCTAGTGACGTTATAAAAATTGGAGTTATCCACATAATACTCTAATTGATAATTTATTATAGAATCATATAAAACAAAAGCTGTTTTTTATATTTATCTATCTCATTCTCAGTAGTAAGGTGAACTTTTCCAATCGTTGAAATTAGTTATCGGAGAAAATAACACTAAAAGAAAAATTTAATTATCTTACCTTTTCCTTTTGTAGTTCTGAATCCCTGGTTGATGGCCTTTGTCGTTCTGACCGCAGCTTTATATATCCTCCAATAAAAAAACAGCATCACGAGCATGGGGATGTAGAAGGACCCAAGAGCTGAATAAACAACGTAGCCAGCATCGTTGGTCAGCTCACATGTCCAGGGACACGGTGGAGGAGGCGGTAACGCTACCAAAGTGTGGTTTTTAGTCTTGTACAAAAGTGATTCAGCTGCCTGTAAATGGAAAAAAAATGTACAAATAAAACACCGAAACCAAGTAAATATATTAATATTTATCAGCCGAAAAATGAAAATGTCTTTTTGTAATATTAATTATACTATTTGATGTCGTAATAAGCTCGGAGATATATGAGAGAGAAGACCGAGGGACGTCTTGTTTTATAAAAATCATGCAGCGAGATGAAACTGGTCGAATATATATTATGGATGCCTCTGAAGATCCTGAATCGTAGATATTTTTTTATTCTAGCTTAATTCTAATGTCCTGAAAATTAAAACTTGATTATTTTATCGATAATATTCTTTAAAAAATAAGTGAATATGAATAAATAAGAAGAATAGTATAATTGTAACACCAATAATAATGATTAATATTTTTGACTGATGGTGCTTGATGGAAATTGATTTTAAATTCT